>OZ022414.1:56297140-56568482 GCA_963989365.1 Rhimphoctona megacephalus
GGGGTAACGACTATGTAACCAGCTGAAAAAGAGGTTTATTTTCTGGAATTTTTTTATTTCCTGAAGCAAGCTTTTAACAAATAAATTCAATAACTTTATGAGACATATCAAAGAGTAGGAAAAATCATTTTTTCTTAATTCAATTTTACAAAATGGCAGATTTACAGCTGAATAAGCAGTCTCCAGAGGAAGATCGAAAAAAGTAATTTATACTTCACGAATTATTGGATGAATAGGATCATTTTTACTTGAATTCGAAGTATTCAATTTTGTGACCTTGAATTCGAAGCGGAAGGCCTTGGGAAAATGAGAAACAGATACATATTTGTATGTTTTGCGCCTTATTTCCAAAACTATAACAAAATCCGACATAAGTATCGAGTAGTTTTTTTATTCCCTATAAAATTATAAAGAAAACAAAAAAAAGTTCATTCTCTAAATTGTGATAAAATTATTTTTTGTACTCTTTGAAAAGCTAATGAACTCAATTTTTGATAGCACGATTCAGTCAGTAAAAAAAATCCCAAAAATAGACCTGTTTTTCAACAGGTTAGGGAGGTAAAACCCCTTAATGATAAACTGTAATCATTGCACGTTTTATAACGTTTGAAAAACTGCACTATACCATCCCCAAATATACGCGATTCGCCTTGAATGCCTCCTGCACAATGGTCATCGCGTCATGCATCTTGTTGCTATAACAGGAACATTGATCAATAGTATGAAAAAAAAACGTAATTGTATTATCAACGAATATGCAATAAAAATGGAAGCACGACCATAATATTTGTAAAATAATGTTGAATAAAGAATCAAGAAAGGAAATTTTCCGCAAGTCGCTCTCCATGCGTTTGACGTTAGGCAAAATAGAGGCACGTGTTATCTCTGTAGAGAAAACGGAGCACGAAACGCGAAAAGAGAAAATCGCGAAAAAACGAAAACAGAGAGGAAGGGAAATAATGGTTGCGGTATTGTTGGATCACATATGAACGAGAACATTGTCGTCATACCAGCCGTGTATATTCCCAGTACGCAGATCTCTCATCAGTTCATCATAGCGCGAGAGCAGGTGTCAAACAATTAAAAGCAGCGAGCGAGAGAACAAAAATAAATCGTTGAATACGATTTTTTCAATCAGCACTTTTCTCGAGTACGTACAGTTTTAGCCCAATTGAATTTTCTATAGACGTTGGAATTAACGAGAGTATTTGCAGCACTGAAGTTAATAAAATGTAAGCTAAAATTGCGTCTCGCGGCACGTATTACCGGCCCTTAACCTTCAACGAGGTTACACGAGTCGCAGTAACACTTCAGTGACTACAATTTTTCTACGAAAACTTCGAGATAAAAATGATCCAGTGAGTTGTATAAAAATCTATTAAAAAAATCTTTATCCATCGCTATTGAATTTTGTGTAAAATTCGTCTGTAAAAATTGAATGATTTTCGATAGAACATACTTTTGTTTGTTTTTAATCCATTAGAATGAGACATGACAACATCGCGTGCCCATATCCACGAATGACGTACGACTGCGCGGGATTTTTCAAATAGTATCGTGCAAAAAACAACAAAAATGATTTTTAGAAGTAATTTTATTGAATACAATAAGTTTGAGTTTTTAATTAATTATTTAGCAATTAATAATTTCTGTAACATATACAGCGTCGCCATGTTTGTTTAATAGTTGAAATCTATATTCAGGTCATCAGGAAACTATACTAATTTCACTCACTGTAGAGAAGAATTTCGGAAAAAATGCATTCCATCGTTTTTTTAAATCGATTATATGAAACTCCATAACGTATAATAATATTAGGTGTATAACTTAATTTTTACTGTTTTTTTAATAAAATTTATTTAATATTATAAAATATACAAAACAACATTAATCTTCGAAATATTGTCCACTGTTTTCGATGACCTTTCTCCATCTATTAGACAGCATACGGGTGCCATCTCGAAAGAAATGAGGAGGTTTTGAGGCAATAAATTCATCGATGAACGGTAAAAACTAAGTTATACACCTAATATAAAATCACTATGTCTGAGGTTTGGTTCCACACTCGAGATTAACGCTAACCTGGCGTCAACTTAAACGCGAGTTCTTCATTAAACTTGGTTTACCGATTTAAACTTTAGTCGTCAAACAATTCAGAAGCTAATATAAGAACCTCGCATTTCTTGGAATATCTTGTGTCCTCGCAAAAACATATTTACGACCTATTCATCGTAAGAAAAAAATGACTGGAACTTTGTAAATAAATTCAACTAATGTTCGACTTCGAAATTGCGAACCTCGATTATATTCTAGCTTTGAATAAAATTGTTATTTTCAACGTTTTATCGTAGACAAAAATTTATTCTTCACTGCAAATGCGGGTCCAAATTGAAATGAAATTCATAAAGATAGATGTAAGGATTGATCCTGATTTTTGTATTATCTCCTTGTTTTTTTTTTTTACACAAACAATACACAATGAAACCTGACACTGATTACGCTCGTTCCTTCTACACATATGAAATCTCAATGACACAGGGCATCGAGGTGGTACGTGAAAATAAGTAACAAGACGATTATCATTGCCCTGACCTTCTACGTGTATTAATTCGGAATCGCGACTGCAAGATCCTTAATTATTAAGCAAATGACGAAAAAAATTGCTCTTAAAAAAAAAACAAATTGATGCTGTTGAGGGGTGACGAAAGTGACAGGAAGAGAATGCGAAGGGAGAGAAAAGTGTTACGAAGCGGGAGAGCTCGACAAGGTCTAAATAAAATGGAATAAGCGTGGGGATAAACAGAGGCGTGGCAGAGTAGTGCCGAGCAAAATTTCGTGGTAGTCCTAGAGGGGAGTCGTTGCTAGGCAACCATCGGCAACGTCGCAAACCGGCGTGGTCGTCGCCGTCGCCGTTGCTGTCGCTGTCGTCGTCAACCGTGAACGACCGAACACCGAAGCGTCGTTTCGGGTGTGTCTGCTGCAGGCGCGGCGCACAACAGCAACGTGCAACGTGCCGGTAAAGCGTTAAGCCGGCCGGCGAGAGAACCTCTAAACCGGCGTTTTCACGTCGTACAACGCCCTTGGCAGCGTGAGAAATGATTGCAAGAAATAATAAAGAAAAAATATTGTTCTCACAATGAGCTAATGAGCGCGGTGTGATGACTGCACAAAAAAACCTTTCTATTTTTCGCAAACATCGTGCCTTTTTGCAGAAAACTATATTCGCCGTGTTCTCACAACTGGCCTAATACCTTCTTCCGCTTGACAATTGTTTTTTCGTAAATTGTTTGCATTGCCATTTTTGTAATTGTTTTCCGTACGAAAATTGTGAGATTTGTTTGATTTTTTATCATTTTCGTAGTTCCTGAGACAGTTTTTGAGAAACCTGCTTCAAATCGATGACACTTCCAGGCTGCGTCGTTTTAATGCGATATGACGCACCGATCGAGACGTCATGAGTACGAGAGAAATATCTGCTTCGATTATACGAGTTTTCCTCCAAACCCACAAATTTTCCGAAAAAAAAATAGAAAGAAAAGATATTCTGATTTAGTAGCAGAGACTAACAAAGAAAATCCTATTCGTTTGCTCGTAATGTGTAAATTTTATTAGAGAAAAATTAGACGAGGAATTTTTTAATGACGGAAATGGGCAATTTTGCTTTATAATAACGAAGGATTTGGAGTTTTCGATTTTCGAAGAATTACATTGGAATTATTCTAATAAAACATTATGGAGACGACGTCGAAATAAAGCTTTTTAAATCCGGCATGAAAATGCATAATATATGCTGTTCAAATTTTCCCACAATATATGTGATGTGTTGAGTAGAGAAAAGGAGGGTGGGTGGGAAGAGAAGCTTATGAATTTTTTTTTCTGACCCCCGAAATAAGTGTCTTCCACGATCTTTTGGCACGTTCGCTCGAGGCATCGAGGCGGTCCGGTTAGGAATTTGCAGGGTCTCGCGGAACTGAGAGGGAACACGACCGATTGAGATAAAGAGAGAGAGGATGAAACGAGGCCGAGAAGGACAAAGGATCGCACAATGTGAACGAAACGGAGCGCCTCGGGCGAGACTTGTACAGGGTCTAAAAAGATTTGAAAAAAAAATGTTGAAGCGGCGAGATCGTTCGTGCATTCGAGATATGACGTAACAGCAGGATGAAAATCACGAATTGTCCGATACTCTACATCCCAAGTCTCATTTCCCCATGGATGATCCTTAAGATATATATAATGATAGATTTTTCTTTCAATAAGAAGAGCGATAAAGTACGGTCTCGGGTGTGACAAAGCGTCTGCGTGCTGCGTGTCCGGAGTAGGGGAAGCTTTCGGATGCGTTCGGCAGGACTCGGCATAACGTCGTTAGATCTCCCTCTCCAGCACGCACATCCTATCCTATCAATTGCGCATGCGCTTTGTTTCGCGCTCTCTCGATCATCCTCGTAGTCGTCGATCTTGTTCCCACTCTCGCAATTCGCAATACACGACACAAGAGCGCCGACAGTCCAGGGAAAATCGTGCACTACCAGTCGGAACGAAATATCCTACGAAGATAGTTGTTTTAGAAAGACGCGAGAACCCCGCGACAGGAGACCAACCGCACGCGTACAAAAAAAATATATATATCTTATATCACGAGGAATTTTGGAAGGCCTTACAAATTCGTACCGATTAATTAAGGGAACGATAGAACAAAGTAATCTGGCGTAGTATAGCGAAGATATTTTTCAACGAGCAACATAAAAAACGTTCGTTCAAAGGGAGATCGATTTTTTTGCGATTTGACAGACGAGACAAAGCATTTAAAACAACTTTCATTCCGAGCGAGATCCAAGTGTTAACGAAATTTTGGTCGCCAGGACAAAGGATATTAAAGCATTTTTTTAAATAAATAAAACAAGAGTATATTGTAGATACATAGTAGAGCGAATAACAATGGCGGAAGAAAAGAATGAAACGAGTTCGGTGGTAGAAGGCGAGAAGACGCCTCAGGATGCCGGTACACCACCGAAAAATGACGATAACGAAAGCACCAAGGAAATAATTAAAGAAAAATCGAACGTTGACGATAAGGAGAAAAAGGTCGAGGAAAATGGTGATACCGAAAAACCCAAGGAAAACGGAGAAGAGAAAACACCGGAAGTCAAGGACATGCGTGCGATCGTACTTAACGGTTTTGGGGGACTGAAGAGTGTCAAAGCACTCCGAAAACCTGAACCTCAACTAGCCGAGGGTGAAGTACTCATTCGGGTCAAAGCATGGTGAGTTATTAATATTAATTTTACCATTATTATCGATATCATTGTTTCCAAGTACAATAACGACTTTCATTTTGAAATTCGATAAATACCGGCTTTTTTTTGTTTGCAATGCTTTCGTCGCGATATTTTCTTCTAAAAGTAACGAGATAACAGAGTGTGTCTTTGTTCGGCGAGTTCGACGTTCGAACAAAATTTGCATCCGACTATTTTAACGCGCGAATTAATGAAATGAAATTTAAAAAAAATTATAATAGATAACTGTCGGCATCGAAGTTGTCAAAATGCGGACCGTACAGAAAAATTCTCAGAATTATTGAATAACAAAGAGTAAAAGCGCCAAAGGATATGTTTCGCGAAATTCAAGCCTTTGCGTATTTTGCGTACAATGTAACGGCCGGATATTCGAGAAAGTACCGAATTTATTTTCGACTTCGATGGATTGCGGAAATTCGTTCGGATAATTTGACTATGAAAAATAAATTTTCACTTATTTATCAAGTTCAGATTCGTTTTATCGTAATTCGAATGTAGAGAGTGAATTTGAATGTAGGGATGAGATAAAAGGCGAAAAATGGACGTGCTCCATCTTTCGATGCTTTGTGGCGTCGTTTGACCTGACTTCGTTTCACCCACGAATATATACATATATGAATCCGTTTTTTCGTATGCGAGGCTCCCATGCCTGTGTATCAGGGATTTTTTTTTCTGGTAAAAGAACCATCGTCTAACGAGGATTTTGTAGGCTCTCTCGTCGAGAGACTCCGCTGTAAAGAAAACCTTTTTACACATGCACACATGCATGATCAGTTTTATCGAGGAAGAAAGACGACGAGGAATGAAAAACGGAGCAACTTTATATTGGCCCTGGCCAAGGAGAGGTGCGGCTGCGAGAACATCCTTCCAATCCCTTGTCCACATATACATATATGTGTATATACGTATACGATATTCGTGTCCAAACGAGACAACGTTCAAAACTTTCGAACGAACCCGCGATTTATATATCATTATATCTGTTGAAAAAAATCGATTTTTTTTTTAATCTTCCGATGAGTCAGCGTTTTTTTTTTTCTTCTAAAATGTAAACTGAAATCTTAGTTCAGTTTAAAATATCTTTTAAAAAATGAATAACAGTTATTTGATAGTTGATTGTTTGGTTCGTTTCAAGATTTTAAACTTGTGGCAACAATTTGAGACCCGTTTTTCAGTGACACGGAAAAAATCAAAATTGCTTAATGATAAACTACTCGGTTTGGAAAAAAAGTCATTTTTATAAATTTCGTCAATTAACAATCGACCAAATGGTATTTTTACGAAAATATTTCAGTTATATGACGTTATCATTGGATGATTTTCCCAAACTAATTAGGAGTTGATTTTCGATGTCAGGAAGTTGAGTTCCGTCCAAATGGCACTTGGTACATTTTTTTTAGCAGTTAATAAATTAAACATGGTCGAAAATAACGAAAAGGAAGGAAAACTGATATTTTTGTTTTGTTTTATTTTATTGACGACACCTCGCGATGCGCACACGCAAAAAGCGAAAGTAATACCGTCTGATGCCGTTAGCAATTACTTCGCCAGCCGTACATGGCAGAATATAGTGATAGTAAGTAGAGTTCCCGACGATGGTTATGAGAAAAACTGTTAAGGCGATATGGCTGCTTCACACTAGTCAAATGAGTGCTAAATTTTCAAAATACATTTATGCAAAGTTCAATGCACTAATTAAATTAATTGAAGGTTGTTGTGCATGTACCTAAACCTAAATGATGAACCTAAAAAAAAATGAATATCGATGGATTTGCGAGATCATCAACTGACAACTGCAAATTCCATGACGTCATATTTTCATCGAGATTTTTCGAAGAATAATCCGCATTTTTCAAACGATTTTAATGCATCACGTCTTATATTGTTCCTCAAGAGATCCTCTACGAATTCACGGCGTAGGTTTTTTTCTAAACTCGTTAATATGAAAATTACAGCCATCGGTTTATGAACATTTTTTTTAGTCAATTAAATAATTGGCTGCAGCAGTAAAACGATGAAACTTAGAAAAAAATGCACACAGTGAATTCGTAGAGGATCTCTTGAGGAACAAAATAAGACGTGGTGCATTAAAATCGGTTGAAAAATACGGATTATTCTTTGAAAAGGCTCAATGAAAATATGACATCGTGGAATTTTGCATTTCTCAGTTGAAGGTTTTGCAAATCTATTGTTATTAATATTTTTTTAGGTTAATAAGACACGCTGTAATACAAATTAAGCGTCAATTCATTTAATTAGTGTATTAAACTTTGCATAAATGTATTTTGAAAATTTAGCACTCATTTTGACTAGTATGCATCAGCTATCTTAATTTAAGTGCGAACCTTGACGGAAAAACTGACCGTAGTTCCGAAAAAAAGGATATTTGTTCGTTAAAGTTTTTTCAATTAAATAAAAAATAATGATTCAGTTCTTCAAATGGTTTTGACTACTTTTTTTAACGTCGAATTGTGAATTTGTCTTGTGTAATTTTCAACATTTTTAAATTATGCATGACCGTTCATTCCCTAGACTGAATATTTTTTTTCTGAATTTTATAGATTTTTTTTGCAAATACCAATATAGCAATTTTTGAAAACAATCATTACTAAAAAATGTTTTTTTTTTGACACGGGAAAAATTTTATCATTCAATTAAGGGTCCAAAGAAGACTCAGGAATTTTTTTAGATTTTTTCGCACACTATAACATAGTCAAATAAACGACCGGCACGAACGACTCAGGTTGGGGTTTGTTGGTGCTGAAAAGTACGTTGGGGTTCTAAGGTTAAACGAGTGTGCAATCTTGTGGCATAAAATTATCATAAAGATGATTTTTAGAGGCAATGAAATTGCTAGTTTTTTTTCTGACATTAAAGTACTTGAAGTAATTAAAGTACCAATGTTAGTTCTGTACTAACATTGATTTTGTAGGAAATGCAAATATTCCGTTCGAAAATGGTAAAAGAATTTGTACTTGACAAGCAAATAATTTTTCTTTTACACACACACACACATACAATACTTTGCGTCGAGTCGTATAATATCAGCAGCTGTGTTGTGTTCACGAGCAGAATGTTGCTTTCTCACCAATAACGTTTTCTTTCTCCTCTCGTTTGTTTCCCATTACCCTTATTATTATCGTTATTGATATTATTATTATTATTATTTCAGTGTCATTGGCACTGGAATGTTCTCTTTCTCTGCTCGTACCCATCTATTTTTCTCTTATTCTGTGATTTACTTCGCGATGTTTCCTCACGATATTTGTTGTTTCACGTGTTTTTATTTTTTTGTGTTTTCATTACTTTGCTCACTACCGGCCCCGACCGAGATAAAAATAATAATAATACACAGATTTCTCGAGACGCTCCCAACGGAGGAATATAATCAATCCTCACTGCTTGCACTGTTGGCTGTTTTTTTCTCAAGTATTTATTTTTATGTCGATAAATTAATGTAGAATTTTTATTCTTTTCAGTCGTTTTTATTTCTTTCTTTTTGAGTTTGACCATTAGTTATTCCAGAATAATTTGTTCGGTGCCCTGGAATTCGAAATTTATAAATGTTTCGTAGATCATTGTCAGTTATGGTTTTTTATTTATTTTTTAAAATAATTTTTGTTTGAATCTTGTGCATGTAGATATGAAAATTGAAAGATTTTAGTTCTTCAGAAAT
The DNA here is from genome assembly GCA_963989365.1 of Rhimphoctona megacephalus. Lineage (NCBI taxonomy): Eukaryota > Metazoa > Arthropoda > Insecta > Hymenoptera > Ichneumonidae > Rhimphoctona > Rhimphoctona megacephalus. Next base: position 56,306,114 of record OZ022414.1, read on the forward strand.
TTTGTGTCCAGGGAAGAATTTTAGAAAATAAGAATCTTTAGGTTTTTAATATATCGTGATCATCGGGTATTTCCTTTGGCAAATCGTCCAGAAGAACAGAAAAACGAGACAACTACCAGAATAAGGAGTTTTACAAACTGCAAAAATAATCTCTTATTTTCTTATAGTTTAAACGTTAACCGTATCAAAATTCCGAGACTGATGTTATTTTAAATAATTTTCTTATTATGCGAAAAACTATTCGACATTTGATAAAAATGGTAAGAAATGAAAATATTTTAAAGCGAATTCGTTTATATCTGCGTCTTTCTCCAAACGGAAGAAATTACAAAATAAGAAAAAACATGTTTACTATTTATTTTGAAACGTTGAAACAATTTGTTTGGGTCCCTTAGATCGCCCTTGAAACATTAGCATTTTTTTTTTCAAGTTTCAGTAATTTGGCTGAGTTCCAACTCATGCCCTGTAGAACTTTATATGTTAAATGTCAGAGAAAAAGAGAGAGAGATAGAGAAAGAGAAAGAGAATCCTAATAATGATCATGGCACAGTACACAAGGATCTTTTCACGCGTGACTCACTATTCATAAAAGCTTCTGATCGCACTGATGAGAAAATAGGCCCTGCTGCGGGCCTTACGCCTCTCCGCCCTTTTCCCCTTCTCTGTTCAAGGCTTTCTATACTACAAGTAGGGTGTGGAGCGAAAGATTCATAGGAAAAAGAAATGTTATAATACATCTTTGGTATTATGCTCTCACGAACATTTTGACTAAATGTTGTGAATTCTTGTGCTTCGTCCTAAGAAGAGGCTCGTGGATTAAGTCGTCACCACGTTCCACGTGCACTTGTACCGTAACTAAACTATATTTTTTACGACGAAAGCGGAAACAACTGTACTACTGTTTATGCTACGTTTCTTGGTATACTGGAATGCACGCACAACACACACACATGCAGCCATAAGATGGGCAAAAAGATTTGCCCCTATCGTCTTTCAGGCTCTTGTGAGAGACTCATTTTCGTTTCTTCGAATAAATGAAAGTGGAAATTCGACGCAGTGGTTTTTCTTTCCCTAAATCCGTTCGCCCTTTTTCACGTTCTTTTATTCTCGTGTGACACTTAACAAAATGCTTCGAAACAGAGATTAAAACATGTTCGTGAGAAAATAATAAATATTAAAATATACAATTTTTAATGTTTCGAAAAATATTTTTGCAATAAGTGCTTTTCGTATTTTCTACACACGAAGTTAATTCATTATTGTTTTCATTAGTTTTTCTCGAGTATGCCAACTTTAACGATTTTCTTTTCATTTCGTGATCTATGAATTGTTGCACTTTTTACAAAATGATGATGAAACGTAATAAAAAGGAAATCGTCGGAATACGGGGGAATATTGAGTACAATATTTTTTAAATAAATAAAGATTTTTAAAAAATCAATGAATTTATAAATTTTTGAAAATATAATGTTCTATTTTTGTATCTTTTGATATAAAATTCAACAGTGGATTCAAAAATCATGTTATAATGTTGAAAGAAATTCGCAGAACTATTTCGAAAACAATGAGAATTCGTATTTATCGATTCATCAAATATTTCGCAACTAAAAATTCCCTAACAACATGAATAGTAGCAAAGAAATGGTGAAATTCAGTATTGTTTTTATTTTTATTTTTTTCATTTGGCCACTGATATTATTTTATGAGGAGGAGCGAAACCACTCGAAATGTGAGAATCTTTCTAAGACTGAATTTACTGCTCGAAGTTTTTCCTGTACTTTCCCCTTCTCCAAAGCCCAACTTTTTGTCGTGAGTGTGAGCCGCGTGCGATAGCTTGCGAGCATTTTTTTCCACGAGTTCTTTATATCAATATCGGGCTCCCTCTCAGGTCATGATACAGTTTTTTTCCTCTTTTTGTGGAGGTCAGTCGTAGAGGGCAGCCGGGAAAAGACAAGACACAATGGGCTGCACTTATTCTAGCTTCCAGACGAGTTTCGTTGTTTCGTTAATGCGTTAATGAATGGTCATTTGAAGCAAAAGACCCGCACTGTGTCCAGAAACATTCTTTTTATTTAGCTTTGTATTTTCATGTGTATAACGGACATTTCTCTAATTTATAAATCATTTGAAGCACTATAATTTTTCAAAACTCTATTCAAGTCACGCTATTAACATTTTTATCATCCAACTGAAATATTTCTCAAAAAAAAAAAAATCAATTTTGATAATAACCACCATAAATAATTTTTCGAAAGTATTAACATTTTTTTAACGACTATTTTTAACGTTGTTTATCTATGATTACCCTCGAGAGTCATTAAGTGCACTCTTTCGTTCGCCCAAGTGTATATGCTTGTATGAATGAACAGTTGAAACATTCTTTGCTCTCTCGGTCACTCTGAACTCTCGAGACTTCATTCGGGCTCTCGCCTCTCTCACAATCCTCTCCTCGGCCATTCGCTTTCTCGATACTTCACAATACAATAATAATCTAAATGATTTCTTTCTCTTTCTCTTTCTCTCTCCCTCTTCCAATCGTTCTCACTTTCTATCTGGGCTTTTTTCGAGGCTATATTATCTTAATTATGCAACAATATAGGGGAAAAATATAAACATAGAGGACCTGTATGATGTATTTTTGTTCACACTTATCTTTGTTTGATGAAATTCTTAGTTTCGACGAAATAACATATTTTTTGAGACGACGGTTTAAAAATATATTAACAACCCAATAAAAAGATTGGCACAATTTAAAAACGCTTCGTAATAAATAAATTGTGACTAAATTCATAATCACACTTGTAATTCATCTGTAAAAAAAGTGTTAACACTTTTTTTTAATTCTCACTCATGTGCCAGTTGCTCGTATTCAATGATATCCAACATCAGATTAGGGATTTAATTTTTTCATCGCTCGAGTTTTATTTCTCGAATGTATTATTCTCATTACGTGTATATGGGTAAATGCCAGAGATCGATAATGTGCAGATGGGCTTGCACACATTGTTAAATGAAGTGGAGACACATGGTACTTCGCGATATATCGGCTCACAATAAGAGATTTTCAATGATTGTCGTTATTCATAAAAAACAATTTAAATGGTTTAAAGATCTCGTGAAATTAAAACTCGAAGAAAACGCACATATTTATATATATATGGGGCATTCCACGCCAAATCGCACCTACGTCAGACCTTTCCATTCTTTGATTTGTTTGAAAATTTTGTATGTTGTATGACCCATTGAAAGAAGCTCTTTTCATTTTTTCAGATTTTTTTGTCCATACACTTGTAAGATATGATTTTTCGTCAAAATTCGATGTTTTTTTCTTCAAATTGTTACTGTTAGAAAAATTTTTACTGTTAGAAAAAAAATACGAGAGAATGATTAATATTTGTATTCCATATTTTTTCACAATTTAAAGCAATTTAAAGCAAAAAAAAATGGTTTAAAGATGTTTGCCCTTTTTAAATCTTTTCAAAAAAATTCACAAAAAAACTTTGTCCAATTATATGATTTTCGAGACCAGTCTCATCGTGGGCAGATTTTTCCTTATATTTTTTTCTTATTTTGAAAAAAAAAAAAAAAAAATTTTTTCAGTCAATTTGGACCAAATCGAACTATTTTTTTATATTTTGTTTCACACCAACATTTCTAATATTAAAAAATTCCTATTTGGTACGAAATGACTAAAAAAAACAAATGAAAATTTTTTTGAAACTAAGAAAAGAACTATGAAAAAAATTTCTCCACGATGGGACTGGTCTCAAAAATCGTTTAAATGGTCACGGTTTTTTTCGTGAATTTGTTGAAACAAATCAAAAGTGTCCAACATCCTAAATTTAATGACTTTTTGCTTAAACATTGAAAAAAATATAGGGGACGATTTTCAATCACTATTTCGTAATTTTTTCCAAGAATCTGGTAAAAACCTACATTAAAAAAAGAAGTTCATTTTGATCCAAATTGACTGGGAAAAAAAAATAATTTTTTTTTCAAAGTGAGAAAAAAAACATAATGAAAAATCCGCCCACGATGGAACTAGTCTCAAAAATCATTTAATTGATCAAAGTTTTTTTTGTGAATTTTTTGAAAAAATTTAAAAAGGGCAAACATCTTAATCAATGTTTTTTTTTGCTTTAAATTGTTTTAAATTTTGAAAAAATATGGAATACAAATATTAATCATTCTTTCGTATTTTTTTTCTAACAGTATGGTGAAACGAACCTTTCTAAAAAAAAAAATTGATTTGGTCGATTTTTGAGAGATTTATAATCATTTGAAGAAAAAACATCGAATTTTGAAAAAAAATCATATCTCACAAGTGTATGGACAAAAAAATCTGAAAAAAATGAAGAGAGCTTCTTTCAATGGGTCATACAACATAAAATTTTCAGCCAAATCAAAGAGTGAAAGGGTCTGACGTAGGTCGATTTGACGTGGAATGCCCTATATATACATGAAATACCCGACGTATGAATCAATCTTGCATCGTTATTAATATTGTTTTATCAGATTACACCTTAAGCGCTGCAGCAACGGGATAATCGTGAACAATCTTCGTGATAAAAACAATACATATATTTTTTTTTTCATCGCACATTTATTTTATTTGCGATTATTGTTAATCATCGCATGAAATAATCATACTGATAAAAAACATCGTATTGATAGAGAAAAATAAAATTATAAACTCACTTTCAGCTTGATTTGAAAAATTACAATAGTCATTCTGTTGACAATTGATTTTTTTTTTTTTTTTATAAAACGTAAGGTTCATTAGAACAGGAATAAATTGACAAAATTATAGCGAAATGGCGTGCACTAAAGCTGCACCAAAGATGAAACAAGGTGGATGAAATCGGCGTTATACCGGTACATGGTGGTGATGGTGGTGGTATTGATCGGACCACACCCGTGTTCTGCTGCCGACAGCGACAGCTTTCTGTCCCTCTTTCTCTCTCTCTCTCTCTCTCGTTCTCTTTCACCGTATGGCAGCGCGCAACCCCCATAGATAGAGATATACGTAAATCTCATGTGTAACGTTTTCGGCGTTCGCGCATTCGCAGTCTTCCGGCAATATAAATTTGTATTCGGTATCATCATTCCGTAGGCAGGCAGGCAATTATGAATACATAATCACGGAAGGATACTGATAAAAAAAAATCATTTATTACGAAACAAATGAAATGATGAAATTAAAACGGTCGCTACTAAGAATAAAAATTTTAACACGATTTTTTTTTTTTTTTTAATTCACACAGTAATACGAACCTTTTTCTAGTATCCGAATAAATATGAATTTTTTTACAATAATTACAATTTTTTTCATTACTTTAGATGGCTTAAAATGTTAAGCAGTTGAGGAAGTTGAAATCAAAGTATGAATATTTCAATTAGTTTAAAGCATCGAGAAGAAAAATATGTTTTTTTTTTTTTTTACAGGTACACGGCACTTTTAATTTTAGATTTTCGTCAATATTTTAATAAATTGTTTTTTTTTTTTAATTATCATTATTATAAGATATTTTATACACCTACCCAAATTTGAATAATATTCAAGGGAAAATGATAGAATAATGAGTAATAATTCAATTGAAGTGATAACTTTTCGGAAATTTTGAAAAGATGAAATCCCGCAATAGAAACAATCGAAAGTAAAGGTTAATCAGAGAATCATAAATAAGCCCGGCTGTCGTTGTTCAAGAATCAACACAAATTTAGCCTTTGTACTCACTTCGTACTAATGATAAATACCTTCATTGTAATAAACCTTAATCCATATAAAGCACCACCATTGTGTTATCAATAGACGAATAATATATTCCCTGTTTACTCATCTAATTACAATAGAATATTCGACAAATGTACAACGATATAGATATAGATTCACGCTTGTGTTGAATCGTGATACACAATGTTGTCGCGGATATTCGATGCTGCTTTAGTCGAGTGAATCTTAAGGGACAACACCACTGTGACCCCCTATTTTTTTCACATTTTTCAAGATTTTTTTTTTGTGGGAAAAAAAAGAGATATTCGAAAATTTTTTTTGGGTTTTGTTCCTTGTTTATTAATGTATCAGAAAACATTTTTTTCACACTTTTCACGCCGCATGGTGGCGCTGGGGAAGCTCTCGCGTCAGGTGCTGTCATTTCCGCAGTGGTTCGCGGCACGCAGCAGAACTCTCTTCAACGTCGATCTGAAAAAAAATACCGAGTGTTTTCGTTAATAATATGATATTTTGAAGAGAAGTACATAGGGATTTGGAAAAATATTGATTTTTAAAAAATAGGCACGCCTTTGAAATTAAAGAATGATTTTTGAGCAAAATTTCTCGTCGAAAATAGGCTATAACTTTTATAATTATTGAGATATCGAAAAAATCCTATGTACTTCTCTAGATAATCTACTTTTATTGATAGAGTAAAAATTTGAAGTCGATCGGATAAAAATTGCTCGAGTTCTGCTGCGTGCCGCACTCAAAAAAGTGGTTTTGAGAAAAACACGTTCAAAGTTTTAGGTTTGTTAATTTATGTTATAAATTGAAAAAAAAATTATTTACCTTCAATCAGCGATGCCGGCACCATATAGCTGGCCTTCAAGAAGCAAATCGTTGTCTCCTGATTCTTTCCTCGAACTTGTTAAGGCTTTTTCTCGCTTCTTTTGCAGCGTCTGTGAGCGAGCGCTCCGCGAGCTGGATCCGCGCTGCGTCGGTCTCAACGCAAAAGTTGAAACAATTTGGGCCGATGGTTATCCCCAACGTCTCCAGTACTTTCATGAGACTTCTCAGGCCATCATTGAACACTAATACCGCGATATCAGTTGCAATATCAATGATTTTTTTGCTTCCGGACTGGCACTTGGGGGCTATTGTCCAAACTGATTTATTGTAGCTTTCGTTATTGTTTTACGTATAGCCGCCCAAACAACGCTGCAGCAAATCGTCCCTGCTCAAATTTTCGAAGATTGGCTGAATTGCCTCCAATATTTCCTGAGGAAGAGGCGGCACGAACACCACGACTCGGCTCCTTCCGGGCAATCGTCATGTTGTGGCTCACTGTCTGTGGACATTTTATGTTTGATAGTTGCCCAAATTGCCTTCCTCATTTTGTCAACATCATCGCTGTTCCTCCGAATAGCCAAGCCGTAATATGTGCTCAACTCGTCAATCAATTTTCCGGTGAGCTTTCCTCTGCCAGACAATCCTTTTTTTTTCACGATTTCGCGGAGACGCGTCCCCATACGTTTTTGGACATGATCGATGCACTCTTTTTTTTAATCTCGAAACCGTCGTATGGATCGCTATTCGATATGCCCAGAAACGTTTTAGAATCGCCGTCACCAATATAATATTTATATTTTATGCCATAGAGCTCTTCAGACCGTTGAAACATTCGATAGCTGCGTCGACTTCCATTTTTCCGGAGGAGCCGCTATGGTTCGCCTGGCACTCATCGTCGTGGGTAGCTTTCCATTCCCAGTACTCCGCGGCGTTTTCTTTTTTTTCCCAATGCTCGCAAGCTTTGCAGTATTTCGATTTAACCATAACGTCAATCACTTTTTTAGTGTACCAGCCGATTAGCGATGTTATACCGAAAAGCGAGCTGAAACCGCGCTTTCGCCACGATCCGTCGCCTGAAACGATAATTCCGTCCGCCACCCCATTTTCCAACGAAATTCTCTGCTCCTCAAGTGCAGCCTTTTTTTTGCTCATTGCGCTCACCGCTTTAGTGGCAATCGAAATCGAATTTATGATTCGATCGTAAAAAGACCGAAATATGGGGCGCGGTAGGTCCATGAATGCACAAAATTTCATCAGGCCATTCAAACCGACGCCAAGAAGACGCATACTGAATACGATCCGACGATTTATTTCGTATGCATTGTCAATCATAGGACACGAATTGATTAACACTTTTTCACAACGGCCGCAATCGACCTCGATTTTGAACCCGAGTCCGTGCAAACTTTTTTCGGTGAATTTTATGTCACGATCACACACTTTACATTTCACTAACGTGGATATAATGTTCAATGCAGTGAAAAGTTGTACTATACGATAACTGAAATCGTTAGTAACACCGACCTCTAAATCGTCCGATGATTTTAACTTTTTCGCCGACGTGCTCACATGCTCTGCAGAACTGTTTTCGGTGCTATAACGGTTTGGAGGTTTTCGATTCGAAATTTTCGATCGACTCCTCGTCACATAGCTCCGTTTTGTTCCCTTTTTCCCCGTGTACACTTTCTTATCCTCCATTTCAACTTGAAAATAATAATTTGGAGCATTTGATATTCACAAACGAAACGATTCGGAGCGATTAGACACGAATAGCGTCGCGCTTCTATTCGCAAACTGACGCTATGACGCTATCCCCATACCTGCCATGGAATTTTTTCAATTATCGCCACCAAGTGCTATTTTTCGAAATTATATTTATAACAATAGTTAACCGGCTAACAATAGCCGGTTTTTGTGAAGGGAGCCAAAAAAATACCTGAGAAAGGCGGGAAGAATACCTGGCGACCCTAAGGCGCCCAGCTGCGCGGGTCCCCGAGCGTCGCGGACCGCTGCACTGCTCCACAAAATATTCAATATCTACGAAAATAATTATTTTTTCGACCTGGGTCCAACGGCATTTCAATCTTAAAAGTATTTTAGATTTTTTAAAATGGTTTTCAAAAAATCGATTTTTTGAAGCCGTCACAGTGGTGTTGTCCCTTAAGTTGCGAGTAATGAATCTTGGCCTCTCCTAGACCATGGTTATTAAGTGTCCGGCTTACTAATGTGCATTTCAATTTTCTCCTGGAGAATCATTCATCAACTACGTGGAAAAATATTGTCTTCAAACACTTTATTTGATCTTACGTTCGCTGGGCTCATAATTATTTTTCACACGAATTGGAATTGTGACTATGAAACAGATCGTTCGTAATATTTTCATTAAAGTGATAAATAAATCAATCATTTTCGTATATGTTTCTTAAAGTTTATTTTCATCGAAGTTCAATTGAAAAATGTTGTTCGAATTTCAAATCATCGAATAAAATAATTTGTTTTACTGATTGATCAAATTTGACATTCAAATCTGTTTATCAGCTGATTTTGATTATTGTTACGAATGGTGTTTTTTTATTAATAACATATTTTAGTCGCAGTCCTTTATTCGAGATTTTTGTAGATTTTTCTCGATGAAATTTTCGAAATCTTCATTTGCTTCTCATCGTCAATCGTCGCTATCAAGCTCGAACGCCACATACTGTTCAAAGGATTCGAAAACTTCAAACATATTTCACAGGAGAAAAGAAATGTGATTGTAACTACGTGAATATGATTTCGAATGCAACTCGTTATTTATTATTGGCTTTCTTGTAGTTAGATTCTTGGGTTACCTAGAATTGGACAGCCCTGGCCTAGGCCAATATGACCCTTCTATTGCACCCTTATGAGATATTCGTCCCCTATTCGTCAGCGGTAAATGAGAGAGGGCGTACAAACCCTATATTATTGCATGGAAAACACCCCAATGTGCAACGCACACGCACTTTTACGGTCGACTGAAAAAAAAAACGTCATTTTTACCATCACAGAATAATGAATATGAAAATAGTGTAATTTTCCAATGATTATTACGAGAATTCCAATGAAATATTCTTTCATTTCTATCATTATTGTTAAAATGAAACATTTTAATATTTATTTATTTTACTCGAATCAATAATGTATAAATAAATTGATTGTATTCAAATTTTCGTACTCAATTATAAAAATAAATATTCATATTGATGAAAAATAGACTACAAAATTGCTCCTGCTAACGCTTTTATCGTTCATAACAAATCGTTAATCATAACAAACTTATTTGGCAAGATATTCTAATAATATGGGCTATTTGCATATGGGCGGGGCTAAACATTTTTCGACTGAAACGCTCGCGGTGACGAAATAAGAAAACGGCTGCAGTCCTGTCTCGTATGTTTAAACTCAATTCCTAAATATCAGTTGTAAATATCACGTGTAATCACGGTAAAAAAATTTATTATTGACATCAACGAGGCTCACTAATTGTTAATATTTTTATTGTATAAGTATTTTGTTTATGGAAAAATTCTGGCATACAGGCGAGCGATCGAAATCGCAGCGCAGCTAGTACATGCCACAACCAAAAAGTACATCAAATCGGAACGTTCTGTAAATAAAAAAAACTTTATGTATGAGGAAAATGAAAGGTTAGTCTGTCACATCATCTTATAATTTAAATTTACAACAATCTAGATTAAGGTTGCTGCTAAAAAATTTCGAGGTAAATAGATCTTCGTAAAAATGTTACTATTTGTTAAGGAGGTTGTATCGATATTTATATGACATCATACGAAAAATACATTATATTTGATTATTCCAAGTTAATGTATTGAAATTTGTGGCGTGAATCTTCTTGAACAGCATTTAATTATGTGTGAAAAATTTGGAGAGGTTTCACCGCCTGGTAATCGAGATATTCATTGTTGAAAATGACAAGTTTAACATGGGCTCTTATGGAAGCTTTCAAAAAATTGCGAACTTCAACAATAAATATCTCAATTTTGAGACGATGAGTCGTCGGCATATTCCGCCAGAAGTTTAATACTGTCTTAAGCTTTCTATTTACAAAATTTTATTGTGTAAAGTTGGAAAATAATTTTTACATGAGAAACGATACAACCTCTTTAAAGTATATTTCCCGAATACACTGAGGAAAGGAAAACGCAGGTTACCTCATTCATTTTAGAGAAATTAATTGTTGAAGTTCAAGAAAAATGTTACTCCATTGTATTAGTTGTATGGGGTAAGGCCACTACCCTCGTACTTTTTTGCGAATATCGTCCGTAAAAATAAAGAAAATTACTTAAAAAAAGCATATAGATCAATGTTACCGAAAAAAAAAACAGATAGGTAACCGAATTAATTAACGGGAGAAACCAGTTTAGGAGGCCGAAATTTTGGTGTTTTTCGTCAATTTTTTTAACAGGCAAGGAATAATCAGAATTTGTTTAAACTTGGAGGATATTTTATTCATGTTTTGAAGTACACTTTGTAATTTTTTCCAGTCATTTCCGCCGGAAATAGTGGAGTTAGAAGCTGCTCTCCATGGACGATCGCCATCCGAGTTTTTTGCTGGTGGGCATTCCTGAAGTCTCAATTTTTATCTGTAATCATTACAATTTTCTTTTTTCGTTAACAACATATTTCCTAAGACTATGAACCTAATTGTGATCAAAAAAGTTGAAAATTGCATGTTTTTGGGGTGTTTGAACACAATGTCATGTTTTTATACCATGTTTTTTCACCTTTTTTGCATTAAAAAAAATATTTTTAATAATAATATCATCCCAGAGTTAGGTTCATATAGATTGTAATTGAATAAAGAATATTCACACAAATGTTCAGAACGATTGGTTCTAGAATGCCCACCAGTTGAAAAAAGTCGTCCATGGACAGCAGCTTCTAGCTCCACTATTTCCGGCGGAAATGACTTGAAAAAATTACAAAGTGTACTTCAAAACATGAATAAAATATCCTCCAAGCTTAAACAAATTCTGATTATTCCTTCCCTGTTAAAAAAAAATTCAAAAAAAACACCAAAATTTCGGCCTCCTAAACTGGTTTCTCCCGTTAACGAGAAATCATCAAAAATAAACAATAACTTTCCGAAAAAGAGAGGTCAATTGAGAAATCTCTGTTCGAATATGGCAACGTCGCAGCTACGGCTATAGCACAAACAGTCAAAGTATCACCGCGGTGATTTGAATTTTTTTACAATCAAATGCAAGTAATGAGAACTTTTTTCATATCATTTTATTTTTCTTAACGTTGGTGTGATGGTTGTAGCAATGAGCACGGACGAATGGTTCTTTCTATCGACAATTTAGTGACGTACTAATATTTTTTTGCAATTTATCGTCATTTTTCATTGACACCGACATAACCTATAACAACACGCGCCAGTACACGTAAAACAGCTGTCACCAAGCCTCACTGAATCCAACCTAACGACCGCGCATAACTAAAGAACGCGCGACATTAAATTATCGAAATTTAATTTTCTAATAATCCTACATATATTAAAATGAATATATATGTAAATAATAATTAAGATTATTACTATATAGTTTGAAATTTTTTCATTATTCGTTCGTACACATCGTTAATATTCAACTTTTATAAGTTGGCATTGCTGACGTCACCCAATGTATAAGCATAGGAGTTTCGTCTCTTCCCCCCACCTTCCAAAAAGATTTAGCAACAACGTTAAGTAATGCTTGATTAAAATTGACATTACAAAATAATGGGAACTTACCTGGCGTATATAAAAAGGGATCAATCATTTACCAACAATTCACTGGGTACTTAGCCCTCCGTTACACGCGTTATGAGCAAAACGCTGCTTTTTTTATTCTTTTTTTTTGTTAATTTTTTTTCATTAATAACCAAAAAATGGTAAATGGTTAATTTCTGGGATTTTCATGAACATTTCTATGGTGTTTCGCAGAACGTATGCGCTTGTAATGATTTAACTCACGCTGTGATAAAAGCTCCTTAAGTCGATTATAAAATTTACAGTTTTTTTGACGCGTGTGATGCAGGGTTAAATATAATATTTATATATAATATAGTAATATTTACACCGTGAGGCACCGTACAAAGAAAGCGGCAGCCGTTTTCAAAAATGGCCACCTGGCGGCGCCAGGAGGACAGTTGCACATAGCCTATACATAAGCAATTACATGTGTCTATTGCACGATGACAAGTAATCTTTATCATTGACAAGTGCAGAATATTACATTGAATATTTTTTTCTGAAATAACTGATTCTATTAAAAAACACGATAAACGGATTGATTTTCGTCATTCGATGTATTTTTGTCATGCTGTGTCTGGGCGTGTTGTAGGTATAGTGTGGTGTTATTATTTGCGAATGTGTAATCAGAGTATTTGACACTCACGCTTCGTCACTTTCATTCGCACTCGAACGGACGTCCATATATTCGTACCAAAAAGAGTGAAAAGCAGAAACAGATTTATCCGTTGATACAGTACGCAGTTCTCCATTATTAGCCTGCCAGCTATTGTATTTGTGTATCCATATATAGCATTAGAGTTTCGTTACATTATTCTACTATCAATACACTTTCATCCTGATTGACAGTTCGCCAAAGCTTTATTTTATTTTTTTTTTTCCATATAATTCAACATTCGTCATTCATTATCGCGTCCGATGCTCCGAGATAATGAAGGACAGGAAAATGATCCAATTTCAAAAGTTTGTAACGGTCGAAACTCAACACAGAGCTTCAATCAATTCGCAATTTGTTTGTTATAATTATTCTTATTAAGCTATGAAATAAGGATGCAAATTATAGAGCGAAAAAGACAATAACAATTTTCAAAAAATGTATAACGACAGGTCGAAATAATTTTTGAATAATTCAACTAGTCAATGACTTTTGGATGCGTTATCAATTGGAGTAATGCTTTTATTTTTCGTTGTTTGTATTATTTATTTATCACAATTGTTTCGTTGAACGAAATTTATAAAAAATTGTTCGAGTTTCGACGACTGAGGTTAAAGACTCGGAGAGTTCCGGACAGATAGAGGCAGAGCACATGTGGTCAAAAGTTTTAGGCGATGAGGGATTTTCTAAACTTTTCTTCTCAACCTTCATGCTCTTGTATGTTTACGCCCTTACCCTGTATTTATGCGATCCCGTTCATTCTCACTCTTCCATCGAGAGTTCCCTTGTGGCCTCTGTCACTTAACACACGCACGTGGGCAACTCGTGGAAGCGATAGTTTCATTGAAAAAAAGGAAAAACTCTTAGTTCGGAAAATTCGGATTTGAATTCAATTCGGAAGTGTTCCTTTTTTTTTTTTAATTTTTTAGTTAATGCTTCTCTTCGACACTTTTGAAAAGCTTGAAAAAAGTAGCTCCATTTTCGTTATAAATAACGGTTGATGTAGTTGAGCTTTTAAAAAAAAAAGCTTTTTTCTTTATACATGGGTATCATTTAAATAAATTCAATTAATTTTACGTCGTGAGTAATGCGTGCGAACACGATCCAGACAAGGTCGCCAACCTCCTCTCTCGCTCTTTCGTTACAGTCCATTTTTTTTAATTCTATTTACTTTGACTCTTCGCCCCTTTCATGGAACCTCAACGGCAGATTTTTCGTCCTCGGTTGCTCTGCTACGACAATTTCGGATGTAGTACCAAGTGTGCAGTAACCAGGGAGGAAGAGAGAGAGAGAGAGAGAGAGAGAGAGAGAGAGAGGGAGGGAGGGAGGGAGGGAGAGAAAGTGATCAAAAGCCAGCTGTGGAAACTGGCATCTGCTGCGAGAAACTCCAACGCATGCGGACATACATGAGCATCGAGACACACTCTTAACATGGCATGAACCATGTGCATGTAATTTTCTGAAATAGTCAAAAAGTTGAAAAAAATTAATAAAAATAAAGTATCCACCAGAATAGAGGCAACGCTATGTTCTTCTTTTGTTGCTTAGAGACTTTTCTCTCAAAGTAGCAACAACGAAAATGTTTGTTATATTGCCAGATTTGTTTTTTTGTTTATACATCTTCACAGAAAAATCAGAGAATTTATTATAAGTTTGGTTCTTCGGAAAAAAAATGTTTCGTTGTTTAATTTATATTTGTACAAGTGCCTCGTGATAAAAATTTGTTCAATACAAAGGGGAAATACTGACGACAATCTTCGAGTCCAATCAACTTGACAGTTTCTTTCATCATAACTCTAATTAGTTCGTAATGGTTTTTTTACTGCAGAAACAATTCATCAGAAAATTTACATTTTACGTTTTATACAAATTTACAAAATTTGCATATGTTTCGATCGAGTGTCGTTCTGCAATTTTTGTAGAGCCATTTCCAACTACATTTCTACTATTTGATATTTCGTATCAGCCTTTTTTTTTATTTTTCAGATATTTGTAAAGTTTGATCGAATGTTTATTACAAAAATCCATCCATCGTTAGCCAAAGTTTATTTCTTTAGCTTGATTTTCATTCCTCACCAGCTTATTGCTTATTTCCCAAAGCTCATTAAAAAAATTGATTTTTCTTCACTGTTGTACAACAGTATCTCAAATAAGGTCGATTTTTAATATGTATCATAATTTTTCGTTTTTTCATCTATTCACACGAGTTATAACACATACATAATTATAATTGTCTTAAAAAAAAAAAGTTTTTCATATTTGCATAAAAAAAATCTTTGAAATCTTTAGATAATGAGGATTCCTTATGGAGTTATAAGGCAGGGAACTTTTAATGAAGAAAAAAAATAAAAAAATAATTAACTAACCATTTTTGTAAATAATTTCTGTTTAACGTTTCCTCTTATTTTGATCTTTTTTTTTCACATCGGAATGTTATCATTTCGCAAAAAAAATGCACAATTATTTTCAATAAAAATATTCGTCAATTTTGATACCTATTGAATTAATAATTGCTGCAAATTGAAGCTGGTTTTCTTCCAAAAGACGAAATACAATGTCTTATGCAGAAACCCATATGTTATGATGTTTGTTGCAAAAAATAAATTAACAGAGTAAACGGATGGTATCCTCAGATAGCCTCTTTTCCTTCGGCATTCCTACGAAGAGTGAGCGTCTCTGAGTCACAAAAAAACAATGGTAATCTATCGGGGGACTCACACAGCTGCTCTCTGCACGCTGATGTACTCTCTCTCTCTCTCTCTTTCTCTCTGTCACACACACGCACAAACACAACACACTCGTAGTACCTTGTTATGTTTTTTTTCTTTTATTTCCTCCCCCTCCACCCAACCCAACTGGCGTCCGGCACTTATATAGGGTGACTCGAAAGTTTTCAAAATATTTATAGGAACGATTGTTCCTTTTATCAGACTTTGAAAAACGTATTTTTTCGTAATTGAGAATTCTCGTAAGCAAAAAAAATTAAATGATCAGTGAATTGTACAATTTACATAATCAATTATAACACATAGTGCAATTTTGAGTATAATTATTTTATAATATTTTTATTTGGGAATTTCTCGTGACGAAAATATGCAAATAATTGTAACAATGGTATCGAGAAAAAAGTAACAACAGTAATTCGAGCAATGCAGTTCGTATATAAAGCCGAGAAAATAATAACAAGTTATCTAAGGTCACAGGAGCATTGCTATATCGCTTGCAATTTGAGCCGTATCGCATACGAAAGCAAACAAAATGGAGCCGATGAAAACAAAAACTCGATTAAAATGTATCACTACCAAAAGAAGTAGCAAGAATGAAGGGGATAATAAAAATTACGGTTACCAATGATTCTGGTGATTGTACGATGTATTCAAATTAAAAATGTAACTCGTTTTTTTTTTATTTTTTATTTTTTTAAACTTTGCGAATAACTGACAGGACTAAAATAAATGAGTGAAAATCAATTATATACCCTGCATAGTGACCGTACGTTATGCAAGTTGGTTACGCAGCGTATCGAATTGAAAAAAATATGTTGGTGCACACAAATAAATTAGAAATTTATTAATCAAAGCAGGAAAGGCTAGTAAAAGGAACCATATTAAAATATTGCTAAATAATGCATTCTAAGTAGTGACGAAATTAAATTATTATCGCTATTGGGTTTTGTCGGGAAGCAGGTTGCGAAATAAAGTCACAGACACAGTTTGAGCAGAGCAATTATTATTTCATTATTTAACGTCTTAACTGGATGAGAGCTGTCGAAGAACTGATCAACGGAATGATCAAAAGTATAACTCGAACTCATAGAACGAAAACGGTCCTATGCTTTGGTTTCTTATTATCTTTATCATTAGGAATATTTAATGTTTTATAAGCACATTTATGGTTCTTTATTTATAAGACCTCACGCGCTCTCTTTCTTAATTCATATAGCGTTTCATATCAAATTTATTTATATGTTGATTGATTATTTTTGCTCATATTCCGATAGTCGCATTATGCGTAATAAATTATAGTAATTGCTTCGAAAAAAGGGAGAGTCCAACGCTTCCTATGCAAATTTGTAGAGTAACAGCAAAATATGTCAAAGATTAAATACAACAAAATTTTGTTGCAAGAATAAATTACGACGCTGAAGTTTGCAACGTTGGAGTCCAACGAGATGAACGAAAAAAAATGTTTGTAATTCACCAATTTTTTATTTCACGAATTATTGGTGTAGGCTGAAAAACTACGAATTGCAAATTCGGCAGGGAACAAAATTGGAGAATTACTGGACTTATTGGAGTTTTTTTTAGATCATTTCGTTGGACTCCAACGTTGCAAACTTCAGAGTCATAATAAATTTGATGAAATTTTGGCAGAAGATGCGTTTTTAATAAAAGGGCTTATTAAGAAAGAATAATTTAATTTAACAAGAAGTACGTATTTTCATAGAATTAAATCCAATCGAAAATATAATTGATAGAAAAAAAAGCTGAACTTTTGTTTTAAAGAATATGACTGAATGATATGAAAGAGAACTCCGATTATGCAGGTATTGCGAGAACAGCATCATTTTAACTATCAAATAATAATGAATATAGGAATATACTTCGACCAGGAATATTTTTCGAATGATTATTGCGAGAATTGTAATAAAATTTTATTTCATTCGTAAATAAAAATAACTCGTTGGTATGAAAACATTTTAATCTTAATTTCTTATACTCGAAGCAATAAAGGATAAATACACTTTTTGTGTTAAAATTTTGCAGCAATATAAAAATAAATATTTATATTACTAAGAAATAAATGACAAAATTGCTCCAGCTAACGAAACTGAAGAAAGAATAATTTTATTTAAGAAAAAAATAGAATTTAAAAATGTACGAATTTTTGTAGAATTAACTCCAATCGAAAATATAATAATTCACAGAAAAGAAAGCTTAACTTTTGTTTTAAAGAATACGACTGAATTATATAAAAGAGAACTCCGATTATGCAGGTATTGCGAGAAAAGCGTCTAGCCGGTTGCGTCTGGACGTTCTATGTATATACGTAGACGACGGAAAATCGATCCGCGCGACGCTTCACTCGCTCAAATTTTAATCAAGATGATTCACAGCGAGCATTTCTCGTACTCGGTGAATGAGTCACGTATTCCATCCCTGTCACGGTTGTCTATTTTTTTGCGTCCTCTCCCGTATCGCGGAATGAGACTGATACCGAATAACCGCATTATTATTTTTTTCCACTTTAAAACGATGCGTTATCGATTATTCATTGCTTTAAATCCCAATATCGAGTGACGCATATAATGATTCATTAACGTTTTTCTTTATACAACGTGCTAAATCAACAGCCAAATCATTTCTCATAATTGATATTTTCGCGTCTTTAAAATATGTTAATGGCAATTCTCCAGCCCCCCCCCCCTCCCCCCCCCCCCCCCGAAGTTTCAATTATTGGGTCGGCAACTAAGTCTTGACTCACTTTTTTTTAAATCTCCCTGTTTTAATTCTAGAACGTTCTAGAAAATTTCCATAACTGGCAACTGCTAGAATGTTTTAGAAGCTTTCGCACGGTGGATATAAAAGCCCGACTGCGGACGTCTCCGGGAGTCTAATTCTTGACATGGACGAGCGCGCTATTTGAGGTGTAATATATTACGAGTTTCGGCGTGGCAGCAGTACGAGGCAGGCAACCACCAATATCAATGTTGCTCTCGGAGAGGCCACCGTAACACAATCGACAGTGAGCCGCTGGTTCCATCGCTTCGCTTCCGGAGATACGAGCCTGGAAGATCGAGAGCGCTCCGGTCGACCTATTGAATTGGAAGACGACGCCATATCAAAAGAGCTGAAGAAGCACCCAAATGATACCACTCGGGAATTGGCGCAGGCACTCGGCTATAGTCGTACAGCGATCGAGAACCGGCTGTATACACTCGGCTATCGGCGAGTGCCAGCGAGATGGACACCTCATCAGTTGAGCGATGCCAATCGGGCTACCCGAGTGTCCATCTGCTAGTCGTTGCTTCTGCAGCCGAAATGCAAGGAATTTCTTGGCAGTTTAGTGACTGAAGACGAGAGTTACGTCCTCTACGAAAACAATGAACGAAAGGCCTATTGGCTGCCGCATGAAATAGAACCGCCAGTTCAGCTCAAGCCAGAGACCCGCGGACGAAAGGTTTTGCTGTCTTGCTGGTGGGATGCACGCGGAATGATATATTACGAACTACTCCCGGGACAACAGACGGTAACCGTCAACGTGTATGTCGAGCAGTTTCGCAAATTGGCTGCTTGCAATGCGAGCAAAGAGGAAAAGAGCGACAAAGGTGCACTTATTGCACGACAACGCTCGGCCCCACGTTGCTTCAATCACCCGCCAGCTACTGGAAGTGTTTGGTTGGACTACGGTTCTACACCCGCCGTATTCCCCGGACTTGGCACCTTCGGATTATCACCTGTTCCGAGGCCTTAAAACTTTCCTGTGTGATCAACGTTGTAGAGACTTCGACCATGTCGAAAACGCAATCTCGGAACTTTTCGAGCAACAACCCGCCAAGTTTTCGGAGCGCGGCATTCAATCCTTGCCCATTAGATGGACGCAAGTCATAGACACGGCTGGTGATTATATTGTAGATTGACATGTTTAAATAAAGAACAAAATTATAAATATATCTGTGTATCCGAAGTGAGTCAGAACTTAGTTACCAACCCAATACAATATTATTTTAAGGAGGTTATATCGTTTCTCATGTAAAAATTATTTTCCAACTCTACGCAATAAAATTTTGTAAATAGAAAGCTTAAGACAGTATTAAACTTCTGGCGGAATATGCCGATGATTCATCGTCTCAAAATTGAGATATTTATTGTTGAAGTTCGCAATTTTTTGAAAGCTTCCATAAGAGCCCATGTTAAACTTGGCATTTTCAACAATGAATATCTCGATTACCAGGCGGTGAAACCTCTCCAAATTTTTCACACATAATTAAATGCCGTTCAAGAAGATTCACGCCAAATTTCAATACATTAACTTGGAATAATCAAATATAATGTATTTTTCGTATGATGTCATATAAATATCGATACAACCTCCTTAATCGAAATTTGTAGTTTGCAGTGATACGATTATCGATTTGTGTGAAAAATACGGCGTTTTCATTCTACTTTACCGAGACCATAACATATCGTTCAAAATGTGGACTCAAAATGTACAAAATGCTTATTTTTTATTTTTTATTTGATAGAACCTTAAATATACTTCCATGCACGAAATTTTTATTTACATAAATATGTAAATCGTTCTATAGCCAACACGTCGAATTCCTAAATTCCCGGACTTTTGATTTTTAACCTGGAATTACAACTTTACCTGCATTGTGTATAACTGTTATTATTTTTTCCCATAAAATACAGAGCTACAACTCTAAATCTGGCATTGAACAGAACATCTATATTACAAAATATTGGGTCCACAAATTGATTATGTGCTACCGAATTGTGGGGAAAAAACACACAGAATAAACTTGTAAACCTAACATTAGGTATAATTAAAATTTTGATATAGAACTGAACTTGTACGTCGATACTCCGAAACTGTGAAAATAAACTAATTTATTTATTTAATTTGTGAATTTAGATTTTGTGCAACTAGAATAGGGAAAAGTTGAAGGGACGGATGAATTAGTGGATAAAAGTTTAGGCCTAAAGTAAGCCAGGGTAAGTTTTAGGCTATCCCAGTCATGAAGTTTCTGAGAGAAATCGAAAGTTGGAGCAACAAATTCTATAAATTTAAACACACATACATACACGTACATCAATGTCTAATTTCGTATCGACTCGGTTGTTGGGACTTGATATTATAGAGAACAGAGCAAACATACGTATATTCGTATATTCGTGCAGTGATGCTATCAACCAGCAAATAGGGCTTTCTCTCTTTCACTCTCCCTTTAGATACAAATTGGCCTACCATTCTGTCTTCCCCCTCAATATTGTTCGCGAGTGTAAGTAGTTCAGGTACAAATCCCCGAGGTCGCCATCGGTGTCGCCGACAGCACTCGCAAACCCGGTGACTTGGGTCACGCGACTAGAATCGCTGATACGTTCCATGTAAAGGGTGTCACGACAATCTGATGCAAAAAAAATAGAAAATCGCGAAAAGTTCATGCTGGGACGGTACAAGAATTTTTTATTTTAGTCACAATATTTATAAATGATCAATATTCGAGAAGAAATGAGGATGAAACAAAAACAAAGTCGAAATTAGCAATTTTTTACTCTTCACAAAATATCAATTTAGTATAAAATGATTGAGTTATGTAAAATTGAAATTACATATTGAAATTAGAAGTCGATCCTTTTCAAATTTATTTTTCTCCTTATTTCGTATCCATAAATTTGATTATACCAAGTAAACGAATGTGCGTTGTAAAGTGCTTTATGCTTATGATAATATTTACAAGTTTTTTGAACACACTGTAGAGGCAGGTAGCAAATATTAGTGTTCAATTTCAGACCACCAGTAGACACTCCAAGTTATCTATATTAATAGGTTACAGTGCGACCTCGATCTTTTTGTACCTCGATTTTTTTCCATTCCCCTCCAATTCTTGTCCTCACTCTATTTTGTCTCGCCAAGGGGAATAATGGCTGTGGGCATTGCTATCCCTACCACACTCGTCCGACATGCTGGCGCGCAGGCGCCGCGCCAACATAACCTCAAACTCTAAGGGTAAAAATAGGTACGCGCATGCGCTCGCACAATTTCGTACTTCCCCACAACATTTAAGTCACAACTCTCAGCTGAACTTCGATTTCTTACCAGTCCTGTTTCCAAGCGGTAGAAAATCGAGGTCGCACTGTATGTACATGTATTTTGTACGTCGAGAACGAGGAGCAGAGGATGAGAAAAAGCGTCGATGTGTCGGGCGCCTCACTGTCTCTGCGTGTTTCTTCTACCTTCCTCTTCTACTACTTTTATCCCTACCGACCGATCAATGCTTTTCCAACGTACAAGTTTGATGAATCGTATAACTTATTTAGTGTAAATTGGAAAAAAAAAAAGTTTCAATCCAAAACTAGCTCGAAACAGGTCTAAAAAGAACTTGAAATTTGCACCCAGAAAAAAAGTTTTATTTAGGTCTACTAGGATCGATTATTCGAATTAAAAAAAATTTGAAATAACAAAATTTCTATTTGCTTCAGATGTAACCTTGTATTTAAATCAAATAGATAATGCTATTTGGGTCCGATTATTCGAGTACCCGCGTTAAAGGTTCTCGCTCCGGCCACCACGTGGCGCTGAGCGTCCAGGCATTTCTCACGTACGAATTGCGCTCTGGATGTGCATAAATTGCGGGAACCAAAGTAGTTTTATTAATTTTATTACTGACTATATCTAAGAAGTTGAACATTCTTTTTTGTACTCACCCAGGGTCGCAGATCCATGAAAATATTATTACATAATATTATAATTGAATATGGTATAAATATTTCTTTTTTCTTTATTCTTGCGTATACTCTTGCGGGTTTTTACGAGTCCATCCCATCACTTTAACTCCACTTTACTAATTTCTATGTTCCTGAGAAACCCCCCAAAGAGTGTTGCCTACAGCCACTCATTTCTAATGCACTCTACTGTATCGCATTTGCACGAAGGCTAAGGGAAACTGTGGAAAACTCGGCCGATATAAGCGGCTATATTTTTACTGAGTTTCAATTGATTAGCACCATCAGAAACTCAGAAAAACTGTCTCCCGCTCAGCGATTGATGCGCTAGCCGGTGCATTGTTAAGCGGTCACCCAACCAAGTATTGGCCTCGCCCGAGGCTGCTTTACTTTGGAGATCGTCCGTGCCGCTGTCGGTATAAATAATATTATAACTATTATAAATAATAATATAAATATTATTTTTATTTCAACTTTAATAATTGTTTAATTGTTAAGATAAAAATATGTCCGATTTGAAAACATATATTAAATTTTTCATTAATCAAGAATATAAAAATAGTGTGATGAAAAAAAATAATTTCTTAAAGTTAAATAGACCTCTATTTGACAGTGAGATAAGGAAACAAATTTATTTGATTTAACTAGATCGTAGTCGAATCAACTAGATGTTTTTCTGAGTGCGATGAGTGTATTCTGTTTACCTCTGATATTATTTTTTTGTTTAATGAGCGATCGGTTTCGTTATTTAGACTCGTCGGGTTCATAAGAGCGAAAATATGAGATTTCTCGATTTTTTCGTCGATTCACACGGGAAGAAATTCAAAATTGAACGTGCAATGAAATCCTGTTTAATTTTTGGCACTCAAAACTATGGGAAAAATGATAATTCAATTTGTTTTAATTGAGGAAAAAGTTTTTTAATTACGGGAAAATTGAATCACGTAGGGATAAAGTTTTAAATGAAAAATGTCGAGGAAAAAAGGAACATGAGAGAACGAGGCACTGAGAGATAAAGAAAAAAAACGGACGGGAAAAGGGATGGGAGAAGGGGGTTGGTTGAGACACGATAACGTCTCGAGGAGTCGTAGCTAAACTAGCTCGCCTTGCGTGTTGTCCGCCGACGCTGTTTCGTCTCACCAATTGACCGGACAAGAATAGAGAAAATTATTCCTCTCAATTTGACGCAATTTAAAGGAATTAAGCCGGACGCTATCTCTTTCCGTCTCTTTTTTTCTCTATCTCTCCTCTCGACGTCGAGGGAGAAGCTTTCTTCTCATTTTACTTTCTCCCGCTTTTTTTCCGTTCTCGTATACATTCCCGTCTATACATTTTCCTTTCGTTTTACTGGCTCAAACAAATATTTTAATCTAGTCTCAGTATTATAGCATGATAAATGCGAGTTACGAAATTGGTGGGAAAAAACCGTTACTGTGCTAAAGTTCCCCAATAATTGACTTCTCAACGAGAATGAAATTAAATCAAGAATATTTTTCAACGTATTTGGTAGAAAAAAAAGGTGTCAAGCCAAAAAAAAAAATATTAGTCACATTTGCAAACGTTTAGACAACATTTCGCAACCTTTTAAACACCAAATTATTGACAACACAAATACAAAAATTCCTGTATTTTTATACCTACATCGATGATAACAGAAATTATGAAACAAATATTTTGATCGATAAAAATTCTTACGAGACTACTACCATGACGAACGGCTCTAAGATTAAACGTATTAACATTCCCTATTACTTATCTTCTTCGAACGTCATGATCCTGAGATGGAAAACAAAATAATCGACTTGTCATACGAAATGTCTGACTCCGGCTATCAAAAGGTAGATCTATATATAATTTATATATAGTATTGTACAATCGGTGCTCGTGTTGATACTGAAGAAAAATATAACGAGTTTTGCCCTGTGTAAGCTCTATTTTTTTGCTCATATTCTTTAAGCCATATTTACATACGCAATAACTGCTTCAACTGTGCCTTGCATTGGTCAATTTGGTTTTATTTCTGTTCGATTTTATTCGCTGATTAATACCATTTTCCTCCTCTTGTACGTCATCGCAAAAACAACGATATGTACTTAAACGATCCTGAAAATAGAATATGCGCAGGTCTAAGACTTTTACGAGCAAGGCAGAAGTTTTTTCTTCTTAAATATTTCATTTATTCTTTCAATAAAATTCTAGTTTATTTTTCATCGAACCACATTTATCTTTAATTGAAAACAAAATCCATTTTCTCAGGCTCACCTTTTTAGTGCAATGACTTAGAAAATATTCAGACTTACAGCAATGTTCATGAAATACATTATCTTTTGTCCCAAAATTTAAAGCAATGGAGTTTTTGCAGCCTTTTAATTGTTTATTCAATATGGTCAATCTTTCGTGTTATTTTATTGTTGAATTGCACAAAATTCGAACCCCTCCTCGTTTTCGACATACTGATTGCTCTAGCGATAAAGCTATACATATATCTATCGCGCAATAGGTGCCGAGTTTCCGTTTATGTATGTCATAATAGATAGCATTTTCCTCTATTATTTATTATCGTTTAATTAGAGGCTGCTTCGCTTGGTGAGCTTGTGGAAGATTAAATTCTTCGATACGTAGTTTCAAAGCAAAATAAACGTAAATAACATGGTGACCAATGCATGCGAATCGTTCGAAAAAAATTAGAAAAACGATCCTCAAAGTCTGGACAGTTTTTATAAAATGAAATTGATTTTTCTTGGCATTGACTTTTAGTTTTGTTTTTTCTTTAGTTGGCCATATGTCGTCAATTTAAAAAAGATAAAAGTATTTGAGAAATAGAATGAAGAACAGTAGTATACAAAGAATTTGAAAAATCATACGATGATATTCAGGTTTTTTGTGTCATGGAGAAAATTCACGGAAATCACGTTTCCCGGAAAACGAGCTTTAAGGGGGAAAGTCATGTAAACAGACGTTTTTTCAAGATTTTTTTTTATAAAGAAATGGAATAGTTTATTGAATCAACATAAAGCCTATCTCAAAATATACGATGTAAGATATATTGACAAATTTTTTTAGATTAAAATATTTCAAAATGGTGGCGCCACAGCTGCTGGAAGCAGATTTGCGCCGTGCAGCCTACAGGTCTCAAATCTCAACTAAAATCAAATTTTCTTTGTCAAAACACATCAATACACTTTGCATGACGGAGAGGAAAAAAATTAAAAATTTAGAACCATTTTGAAAAAAAAAATCACTTATTTTTGTATTTTTGTAAATGGTCCTAAATTTTTAATTTTTTTTTCTCCGTCGTGCAAAGCGTATTAACGCGTTTTGACAATAAAAATTTGATTTTTTGATTTTAGTTGAGATTTGAGGCCCGTAGGCTGCACGGCGCAAATTTTCTTCCAGCAGCCGTGGCGCCACCATGTTGAAATATTTTAGATTAAGAAAAATCTGTCAATATACCTTACATCGTATATTTTGAGATACGCTTTATCTTAATTCAATAAACTATTCCATTTGTTTATAAAAAAATCTTGAAAAAACGCACGTTTACATGACTTTCCCCCGTTAAAGTTATCTACGCCGGAACCGAACCCGTGATGCACGCGCTCACATTTATCATCATATTTTCGTCGTTCATAAGAATTGAAGAAAAAAATTTCTTTAACATTCGGCAAAGCGAATAGAATGATAATCAATCATAAAAAAAATGATTTAAAAATTTTTTTTCGAAGTATATAAATAATTGTTATTAAGCGTCTAAAAATATCAACAAAGTCCAAAAAATAAACGAAAACTAACAAACTTGACCGTTCAGACGATTCTCATCGAAATACTGGACAATTTTTGCATTTTAGCGTGTATTTTTAATTTGCACCTCGTATAAAAAATGGAAAAATTGAAAATCCATTTTACGAATCTAATATTTATTACTGAGATTGTATTTTTTTTATTGTTGCGCTGAAATCAATCGAACAATAATTGAAGAATTCGAGATAACTTCAATCAAACGACTTCATGTTAATTTGTGTATTTAGGAATTATGGGTTTTCACATATCTTTCTGGGTGCAGTATGATAATGGTGGTCTGATAAGGAATAAGAAAATACAACTTGCTCGACTTTACGACAGCCATGGAGAACCGAGTGTTCCTGTTTTTTTTTTTTAATTCCTCATTCCGAATAAATAATTCACGTTTCTTCAGTAGGAAAGCAAAGGTGCAGTACTTTGCCATGTTTAAGCGTGATATTAAATAAAAAAAAAAAAAAAAAAAAAAAAAATGACTTATCGGGATCAATATTAACGATGAAACGTTTTCATATTCAAACGACGAAACCAGCGATTTTCCATTGGCTGACAATGAAAAAAAAAAAATTCAAACCGTTTACGTTAATTTTTTATAACAATGTTCAAAGATCACTCCGATGATGACTCACGAAATAACGAGAAAAAAAATACTCCACAAGTACGTTGAACTCTAAAATTCCTTTTTGTTTTGATACTGTTCGAGTTTGTCAAGTTCCGAAATTTTGAGTTTATTTTTTCGGTCATTGTAACTCCGTTGAAAAAATCAGAAAACGATTGATACAAAGGAGGGCAACCAGAGAAATATATTTACGTAAAATTACGATGGGTTGAAGCGCGGGAAAAAGATTGGATTATTCGACCCGAATGGTTACTATATTTCAGCACTCGAGACATTTTCATATATTTTTTCAGGCATATATTTCGCTTTACGATTGAAGCAGCTATTAATTCGTTCAAATTCTTTCATGTGATACTCACTTTTTTTCCTCCTGCTCCCTTCATTATTAATAGAGCATCAGTGAACGATATAACTCGGCTCATTTATAAGAGTTGCTGACTAATAAATCGAAACGAGAGGAAGAGTGTGAGAGAGCAATATTTTATAAATAGATTCGCTCAGCTGAGGGTTACGGTCACATATCATCGCAATCCCACATTCCGATCTCCATTCATCCAGTCATTCCCCATCATCTCCCATCGATAATGCTCTAAAAAGATTTTTTTTTCTCTAACGATTCAAACGTCGTTAGCAACTTTATATTTTTGCGTAATTTTTTAATCATTTAATCAGTTTCACACATAATTGTCAGGAACACGCTCAAATGGCTGTCGCATATTGCCGCAATTGTATAGGACAAGCACTTTGTTGCGTGTCTCAAACTCATGAAACAACGCGCCGTTTATAATTACACATTTTTTTTCTTTGACCCTGACTGCGAGGGTTAAGAAAAAAAATGACTCGGGGCTTATTTTTTGTACCATAATTTGTAAGATCGGGCAAATCCATAAAATTTTATGGAGTATAACCATCTTGCTGTTTGATACTTATTACAGTTCATTATTTTCATCTGCAAAAGTGAATTTTCGTTATTCCCCGTTGAAATAACGATGATAAAACGTCGATCAATTTTCAATTCAACGATGTCAGTTACTGTATTATTCCTTTTAATAATAACATCACTAGTATAAGAAAAAATAAACGTAAAATCATCGATCCTTCGTTCTTTTGACGGAGTAACTAAGTTTATACCCACAATTTGCGATTGTGCAGTGAAAATATAAATTGCATATGTGTGAGTAAACCGGCGTAATTTTCGCGCTCTTCGTTCTCGACTAGTTTTGCGTGCGACGCCAGCCACGAGTTTCGCGTCTGGTCGTTGCGGCGCCTTCAACTTCACCCCTCTATGCACTCCTCCAATCCGCTGGTGAGGTGCTCGATGGTACGCGTCCCTTTTCTTTTACACACAGAAAAATAATATGCGAAACGTGTATTAAACGACGAGTACGGGAAGTACTCGAAGAAGTACGTACCGCGTTACGTCGAGGGATAAAAGGGCGGGGATAAGGTCAAAATAAGGAGTTAGGGGCAAGGGGATTTCCTGGTTGCCATGTGGAGAAGTCTATTTTAACCCCCCTCATTTTTTTGCCCTCTTCCGCCCCACGTGCGCACATAATGAGGGTGTCAATATATTTCCCGGGAGCCACGAATATCCTTCATCGTGTACACTTCTCAGAATCTCACCAGCGAATCGAATTTTTAATGGAGTTTACATCATGATGACAATTTTAGAACTCATTTTTGGCAATCTCGGACCCCTCGACCGCTTCAAACTTTTGTTTTGAAAGGAAGAATTTATACATAGTTCTCTGTTTAATGTCGTTTTGGAATGTTTTTCTTCAATCCTCGTAAAGCTTTGTAATATGGTTTTTTATAGATCCTTCTGACTCAGTCGAAATTATACTTTTTTCAAGCATTTTTTTCTCAATTCTCAACTCTTTAGCGGTTCGTAATTTTTTATTTTCAAAGTTACAAACGAGTAAACAAATAAACAAACGATAAAAATGTGCAAACGGCTCAATGGAAGGTCATTAAAATATTCGCAAGCTTTGTAAATACGATTTTTTAAATACAATAATTATTTATTGCTCAGTATTAGTTTTCTGATCGATTGTAATTAAAAAAAAAAACGAAATCGTGAAAAAATGTACTACTCGCAAACAATCCTATAATTATACAGACGATTATTGTTCTTTGAAGATTTTAGTTTGATTTCTTTTTTATTCAATGTTACAGTGGCCTCAATTTCCAAGATCTTATGGCAAGACAAGGAGTCATCGATTCGCCACCGAAAACTCCGTTCATCATGGGCTCCGAGTGTTCCGGCGATATCGAAGCAGTTGGCGAGGGAGTGGAAAATTTCAAAGTACGAAAAAACAATTTTAATAGGAAAATTTGAATCAGTTTTTTATCGATTGACGATACTTCGAATTACGGAAAAATCAAACGATTTCACAGAAAAAATTCTTTACAGAGTTATGAATTTCTATTTGAAGAAGTATTTTTTTTTCTGTGTCTCAAGTAAACTCGTTATCGAATGCTAATGCCATCACGCGGCTTACGCGAAGACTTTGTCGAAGCAAACTTCATTACTGCTATTTCTACATCGTCCCTCGATGTTATTACGCAGGAATTTTTCGATTCGCTTCCACTTTGAGACCACCCTTAACGAAATTACATTTCCTTGGAGTGTTTTACCGCCGTTATACTTTGGAGGAATTAAGGGAAACGTCCGGAAGCTTATGTTTTTCGTCCTGTTGATTTTCCTCCTCATTTTCTCCCTTATTATCTTTTTATTCTTGAAAAAAAATGAAAAGAAAGAAAAGAAGACAAACTTTATCTGTTTCATTAGTTTCGTTATTTCGTAGTGGTTAAAAAATCGATATATGATTTCCTTTATCCCATTAGAAATCTATATTAATATAATTGAAATAAAAAATTTAGATATTCGTAAGTTGTGATTAGAATTTTTTTTTTCGATTCCAAACAACTTATTCCTCGATATTTTTTAAAATGAATGTGATATTTTTCCAGACTCTTTTCAATTTGTGAGACAAATTCCTACGTAGATGACAAACATAAAAAAAAAAAAAAATCTGAAACAAAGCATCATAATGGAAAAAATTCGAAAAAATATTTTCCAAAATGAAGCTGTTTCTAAAATAAACGAAAAACCATAAAATGATTGTTTTTTTGTTTTGTCAAAATTTTTGTTTTTTATTGAGTCAGTTCATTACATTTGTTGGAGAAAAAGTTCGGTTTCTCCATTGGTTTAACTGTAAAAATGTCTTTTTTGTTTTTGAAATATCAGTAAAATTTATTAGGTAACAAAAGAGACTGCTTGAGTAATTTTTCAAGTTTCTTGTGAGTAATTGTTAATGTAATAAATTTACCTTGAGTGCAAATCGAAATGTTCAATTTTCATTAAGATATAAAAAGAATTTTACTATCTCGATCGAAATAAAAAGGTAAATAAGTCAACCCTTGGTAGGATATTGAAGAAGGAGTGTCGAGAACCTTCGGCCATATTCCATTCGACCCCGCGAGTTCGTGTGAGTCTCAGGGTCGCGGCCACGAGAGTACACGTGTAAATGACCTGGTCGTCGGGGTGGTTGAACCGAAGATCCCTGGAATCCTCTCCAGGGGTCGCAAACCTAAAAGACTTTTTTATGACTCCATTCCGAGGCTTAGTTCTACTTTTTTCCTTTCCTATTTTTTCGTTAAGTTCCTCTTTTTTGTTCGAATTTCCAAACAAACTTTAGCTTAACATTTTCACAGGGAAACTGAAAGTTTTGTAAGATTTTTCGTTTTTTATAGAGAAAGGCATGAGTTTTATTTCCATTGTGTCATTGTTTTAGAGATTTTAATGCCAAAGCTCAATATTTTTAACAAAATGGCTTGATATCATAAAATTTAGAAAGTTGTGTACATTTTCACAAACATCAAACTTCATTATTTCTATCCACTGCTAATTTTCTTTAAAAACATTATTTATATTTTCAACTGATTTTATATTCCCTACACGAAGAGAAATGTTTTAGAATATTTGTAAAAAATTTCAGCAAAAATTGCCGTATTTTCCAATGATGTGTGTGCCATTGTCAGGCACAATAAAACATGTGAACAGTGCGTATAAATGTCACCAAAAAGCAAAATTAAAATCAATGGTGTCAGTGCGATAAAAAGTAGTGTCCTGGCACTGTAAAATTTCATGTGACAATTGTCAATTTTTGCTTGCCTGAACATGAATTTCAATAGTGCTCATTTTTTAGTTTCATTCCTCATAATAATAACAATAATAATAAGTATTATTATAATTATAACACTTATAAGCTAATGAATTAAAGATTATTCATCAATTGATAATCCATTCATCAAATAAATGATTTATTTTTTGACTAAAGAAATCGTCAATGAGATCAAACGTTTTGAATTTTCTTTAGTTCGTCTTCAAATAAGGCTTTCAAATTAAATATATGTATGTGTCAGGACACGGCTGCGATTGGAAAAATTATTTTGGATTGGCAATTTGAATTTGAAGGAGAACACCACTCAATTTGTTGCTTCTTTCCATCCCAAGAATTCGTTTTTCCTTTTTAGTATAAAAAAAATTGTCAAAGGTTAAAGACCATGTTATGCCACACGACACATCGGAAAAAAATAATAAAAGTAAACGGCAGGCTCTGGCCTGGTCGTCTTGTGCAATAACAAAAGACGAAGTTTGAACCAAAAATACCAAACAGCACGGTAAAAATTGCCTTGTACTGTATTAAAATTTCTAACCAAAAAAAAAATTTCAGACTGCTGCGTTATCGCGTTTAGCAGTCTATTTATAAAATAGTAAAAAAATTATTTTAACGATGAATTAATTAGCAATCATTGGAAAACTCAATAATATATTGAGTTTTTGGGTAGTTATTGATAATAATAAGATGATCTGAACGTATTAATTAAATTTACAAATAGAGAAATTTTTTTGTTAAACAGTTGGAATAGATGTACAGTCACTGATATAACCTCAGTCAAGCCCACGTCAATATCGTCGAATTTGACTTCAATTATTATTAAAAGTGGAAAATTAATATTTCTAAATGTTAATTTATCATCAAATTAGCGATTTGTAAGGGTAAACATGTACGACATGATTTAGACTTGTAAATCCACGATTCGCCCATTTTGGACTAACTTCTTGTCCGACGGTCCATCCAGTAATACCTTAAAAAGCAGTAATTTTGTTTGTAATGGGACTTTTTACAGTGCTTTTTCCGAAATTTGACTGTGCCGTATTACAAAAATTCATAGGCTTATGCCAAATACTGCAATACTCATTGGAATCTTTAATTTTTTTTCGATAAATCGTTCCAAAAAAGTTTTTCGCACCCAACTTGTAGTGCAGAGCACGGTAATTTTTGTGATATTTTTCTCTCTGTGTAGAAATTTCAGATGATATTCTCCATTTTTGGATAACAAAAATAGTGAGAAAATATTCATGGCATTAATTTTAGGATACAACATTCGGTCGTTGATACTTCCGCCAAAAAAAGGATATTCTTAATTTGAAAGCTTCGTCATAATTATTATTCAAAAATTGCAAAAGAGCTGAAGCCAGATTACAGAAAGACTACAGAAAGAAAGAAGAAATTCAATTACAATTACTGTCAAATTGTGTTTTGATATTTGATTTTAAAGTTTGTAGCTTTCTACGCCTAATTTTTTCTTCAATTTGTTTATTCGAGCTACAAACGATGCGAAAGAGAATCAATGATCGAATGTCATACGTCAGTATTTGTGGTATAGTTGAAAGTACATTATTTTTTTATTTATTCTTTAGGTCGGTGATCGAGTTGTCGCTTTGCCGGACCACAAAGCTTGGTCTGAGCTTGTCGCTGTTCCAGCAACATCGGTTTTCGCTCTGCCAGAAGGTATGAGTTACTTGGATGCTGCAGCGATTACCATGAATTACACTGTCGCCTATATATTACTGTTCGACCTAACTTGTCTCACACCTGGCAAGAGTCTCCTGCTTCACAGCGCCGGAGGTGGTGTGGTACGTATTAGTAATATCAAAAGAAAATTTAGTATCGTAAATAACCCTCTGAAAAAAGGATTGGACTGCATTTATTATTAACGAATTGAAAAAAAAAAAATCCTCGTGCAAAGTTGATACAAAAGGATTGGGCTGCGTTTATTAACAAATTGAAAAAAAAAATCCTTGCTCACAATTAATGGTCATTAACGAAATCGTCATTATCGAATCAATCGTCGGAGGATTCGATTGAAATATGATTGAAAAATTGAATTGCACCTGCGGAAATAGTTGCTCTTCGATTTACAATTCGAAAAAACATCAACGTCTTAAAAGTTCATGTGATAATTGGGACGAAATAGATGGAATCGTTGTCAAAAAAGTTGTATACTTAGCAGAATTATGGTTATTGAAGTACGATCGGCTATTCGGATTAATATTTTGTACAAAACGTCGCTGAAGAAATTAGGTACGGTTAAGTTGTTATTTTACATACCCTATCGGAAGTATTTCCGTGAAAATCATAAGTCAGATGAAGCGAATCAATGGTGCTATTCCACCATTCCACCATTGGCGGAATTGGCACTGATAACGTTGTTTTGAAATGCACTTGATGGTAAATATCGTTAACGAAATTATAAGTGCGTCAGAATTGTGCTCGGTGGAAGTTGAGGAATTTGTTGATAAAAATGCCTGAGTTTTCTTATTTGGACAAATTTTTTGACATTTTCGTCGTCTCGCAGCGACTCTTCTCACACAACACGATATATTTTACTAAGGACATGGATGAGTGAGAGTGGGAGAAAGAGAAGAGAGCGATAAAGAGAGAGAGGAATTGAAAGGGCGACGTCAATTGTCATGGATTCGAACTATGCGAATGAGCACGAGTGACCGTCACATAGTCATGCTGTGAGTGCGCGTGTACGTGTTAAAGGAGCACAGAACGAGAGGGATTCAACGAGAGTACTATATGGCTTCTCGTTTCACCACATGCCAGTCCTTAATTATCCAATGAAACTTAACGAGACGTAGCTAAGGGCACAAAAATCCCACGACAACTAGACAGCCACATGGACTTGATACGTGTATTACATACCCTCAAAAGCTTTTGATTCGTCAAATGTTCATTCAAAGTAAAATCCATTCAGAATCTTTCATGACGAAAAAAAAATTAAGCCGAAAAAAAAAGTATTCCCGAAGTCTCAGACTATTCCAATCCGACTCGGCATGAAGAAATACAAAAAATTCTTTTTCCTAGCGCAATATTTAAAATTTCACTAAAGAGACATTTATCGAATTCATTATTTTGGTTGAATATATTTGAAAGTTTGTAGTCGTTATGATGAGTCAAGAGATTTCGTTTTTCATAACGCATTTTGTTCTATTTTAATTTGCTAAATATCGTGATCAAAGCGCTATTTTTCTGAAACATTCGCAAAGATTCGTGAAATTTAATATCCAATGTTTCTAATACCTTCTTAGAACGTTTACAGCATTCGTCGTTATTTAATATCAGTCCTTTCAAAAAGAAAAGAAAACCAAGTACTACAAGTTTCATTTTTTCAGTCACGTTATTTTCATTTCGATTATAAATAATTTCGTTGCCAGTTTTTTTTATCGTTGTGCAATTTCGATCAATTTTTTTGGAACAATTCAACCGATGAACTTTCCGTGACGGTTAGTTTCGTAAATTCAACTTGGCGAGCCGGCATCGCCCAAGATTCGCCCCGACCGATCAATACTGTTCAACAGGTTACTACTACACGTTCTCCCTGGGCTACCCCCGCGAGACCCCCGACGGGCAAAACGCTCGGCGGGTCTACGAACGGAAGTTGGGAAAATGGAAAAATCAACTCCTACCCCCTCGGTGAATGAGGAACCGAGGGGGTGGCTCGAGAGGATAAGGGATGCTGAGTCGTGGTCCGTACTAGCGCCACCAGGCGACCGGGTATTCGTGCTAACGTACTCGTTGCCTGGCAACTCACGAATCCACCCACGCCCACCCTTCAACGTCTCGAACTATTTCACGCTATATAGATCCTTGCGTGGACATTTCCCTCTGTTGAAATATCTATTGCGATACGATATCGTGATGTTATATCGGTGCTGAATTTTTATCTTATAAATTCTTGTTCGTAATTGATTGACACTAATAAAAAATCAATGGCACTGATATTCCTATCAGACAGAATTTTACTATTAATCTTCCATTCTTGTTCCTTGATTCACGACCGTTTGTAGAAATGATCGTAAATAACCAACACTGATTTTATTAAATTAAATCGTTGATGTCTTTTGGGGGGGAAAAAAAACAATTGTACTAATTTCCATGTCAAAGATTGCTGATTTGTTTTTCTTTACAGTAAGTTTTTATGTTGGAGCTAAAACCACGGTCGTGATTCTAAAAATTAAGAATGTTTTTAAAGTACTTCAGCTTTATAATCCGCTATCCTTATATTTATTCTTGAATATATTCAGTATTATTTAGAACGTTTTCTTGAAATGGGCATTCGTAGAATACAGCATTTTTTTTCTTTCCGAAAGCACCAAACTTTCGATTCAGAATTGCGATTTCAGAATTTCAAGTTTTTTCACGAGAGAGAAATTTCATCCAATTCACCTTGATTCGATAGTGCGTTCTATACAGCAGAGCCATCGACCACTCTCTCCCGCAGAAACCGACCGCGCCCGTCTGAACTCAGGCTTTTCTGCTCACTCAACTCACCACGTGGTACTTGAAAAAATATTTTTACAAGAGCAAAAAGTTTCCAGAACTGTTAGAAAAATCAATCAAAAAACGAATGCTGTCTCTCGATCGAATAAAGAATTGAGGAAACACAATGAATTTCTACTTTGTAAAATTTTATGTACTTTTGAATTTCATTTGTTTAGTTCGTTTAACAGAAAATTAACATTTTGCTGACGGAATATTTTTGATCTTTTTCGCTATTTTCATGAAGTTTTATTATCCTTTTTTCTCTTTAAATTCTTCCAATTTCGACAGCTCCATATCAAAGCAGAGGACATGTATTTTGCATGTTCTTCTCGGAAATAATGAATGCCTACTTGTGTTGAAAATTCTCGTAGAGTTCATGAATTCCTTGAATTTTTTTTTCCAGTTTTCTCGAGGTCTCCCTTCAGCATCTTCTTCTTTTTAAAGCTTGATAAAGACCACACAGATTCGTCTGTCTGGCCTTACGCATTTATCAAAGCGTCTTTATGAATAAAGAGCTGTGATTTGTGTTTCGTCGCGCCATCATTTTTTTAAATTTTAATCATCATCCCAGATATCATTTTGTAATAAAAAAAAATGATCAATCAGGAGAAAATTCAATGCATTACTATTAAAAAATCTATTTAATTACATATTATTATATTTCATCAACGAACAACACGATAAAAAAAAGAGTATCTGTTTATCTATGGTTCTATATTTTTCTTCCAATGAATCAAATAATAAAAATAAAATTGTGAAAACGTTAGCTCGTAAGCAACAGCAATGTTGTGTTTCCACAAGAAGAATCGAGTCTAATTTTGTGCCAAATTCAAACATAATAGCTCAAAATTGTTCTCGAAGTACAGGCGATTTATAATTCGAAATTATGAGTAAATTAAATAATTGAGATAAAAAATTTCAGCTTCGGATTTCATTGAAATTCTATGAAAAGGAAATAGTAGCCATAATAATTAATCAAATAAAATAAATTCGAAAAATCTTTGTACTAATTTGTAAGCAGACTTAGAAAATCTTTTTTCAGTCTGAATGATGTGTGTGTTTTTTTTCATGCGTTCTAACTTTGATGACTTTTATAAAAAATAATAACTCAAATGTTTTCTACTACTTACAAACATAGAAATTTATCATCGTCTCATCGCAACCATAGTAAATTATGTCACGTCACTTTAAAGTTATAATATTGTCTAATCGTTGCATGCGTTTTTTCATTCCAGGGCCAGGCAGTTGTACAATTGGCAAAAACTGTTGAGGATGTTACGATCTTTGGTGTTTGCGGCAAATTGAAGCACGAGGAGCTCAAGACGGTCGGTACGATTGATCATCTTCTCGAGCGTGGCAGCGACTACAGTCATGAAGTCAGAAAGTAAGAATCAATGAAAAGAATAAGTTGTCATTTGAATATTATATATTTTTATAATTAACGAGGGAATGATAACGCAGAAAACGTTTTTAACTTTTCTTTTTTTTCAAATACTGTACAAAACTTGATTCGGATCTGTGGATTATTCATCTCAATGGTCGAAGTATTTTGCTCATAAATTTTTTTTCTTTTCAGAATATCTCCCGAGGGTGTTGATATTGTTCTCGACTGTGTCGGTGGCGAGGAATGGAATAGAGGATTTGCCTTACTGAAACCCATGGGAAAATACGTTCTTTACGGATCAAGCAACGTCGTGACCGGCGAAACGAAGAGTTTCTTCTCTGTTGCCCGTTACGTAAGTTACAAAATCAGACGCTTTCTGTGAATATATTTTATCTTTGAAAATTACAATGGTGAGAGAAAAGGAGTTGATGAATCGTCAATAATTAATGCTAAGTTATTAATTGATGTCAGATTTATCATTAATAATATGCTCAATTCTTTGTGATTGTTTATTGTACAGTGGTGGACGATGGACAAAGTATCACCGATTAAGCTTTTCGAGGACAACAAAACTCTGTCAGGACTGAATCTTCGTCGTTTGATGCATCAACACGGTGCTCACGCTTTTGTAAGGAGAGCCGTGAAGCAGGTGTATCAATTGTGGGCCGAGGGAAAGATAAAGCCACGTGTTGACTCAACGTGGGCACTCGAGGATGTACCCGAAGCGATGCAGAAAATGCACGACCGCAAGAACATTGGTAAGATCGTACTTGATCCGAGTCTTGAGCCGAAGCCAAAACCAATGACGCCAGCGAAGGGCAAAGGAAAGGACAAGAAAGCGGCCAATCAGGAGGACAAGAAAGCATCGAGCGTCGACTCGGACGAGGGCGAGAAAAAGAAGGAACCCGAATTGACAAATGGAACGTCTGAGGATAAATCTGACAGCGGTAAATAAAAAAGTTGATTTAATTGTTTCATTTTTTTTGTTATTTATGAATTTTTACTTAAGTAAATAAATTCATTTTTACAGATTCGAAGGAAAAGGAATCAAGCTGAATTACCAATATGACTGACGAGAATTAAACGCGAAGTTGAGGTCGTGATCGAGGCAAGAACGTAGGGTATAACAGAAAAAAAAGAAAAGACACGACACATGAAAACACGGAGAGAAGAATTTGATATTTTTTTTCTATTATTTTTCCGAGTCATACGAAATTGTTTCGAGCTCTAAAATGAGAAACCAACGAACGACATCTTTTGGCTAAGTTGAAAAAGAAACGAGAGAATTGGGAGTAAAGGTCGCAGCGTTCGCGAAAACGAGAAGACGAAAATTAAACTGAAATGAAATATCGAAAAGGCGTGTGGGAGCTAAGATAAGTAATCAACCAAATAAATATCAATTTTGACGTGGTCCACAATAGTAGTTTGCAGCGAATGAACAAGATTAGAACAGATGAATAAAGAAAACGAACTTTGAGGTAAACGAAAAAAAAACGCGATTTTATTTTTAATACCATGAGTGCGATGATGTTGAGCGCCAAGACCGGATGAAAATAGATATCAGTTTAATTTTTCAAGGAAAAAATGCGTTAGCCCGATGATGAAGAAAAAATTAGTAATAATAATAATGATACCAGATAAAAAAAATGTCGAAAAATATTTACATACGAACTACTAAATATATCGAAAACAGAACGAAAACGAAAAAAAAACAACTATACGACGTACTTTCTACTACGAATTAATCAATACCTGCTGAAACGAGGAGGGGGACAAAATACATTTTTTTAAATCTATTAATCACTCTTCGACTAAATCCAATTATCGCTATTTCTACTATCCAAATACTACGCCTGCGATCGCTAAATAATAATACTGCTGCTGAGAAAGCTCGTCCGAAATATATATTTTTTTGGTAATGAGACACTTTTTTTTTTTAATTCGCTCACGACGAAGCACATCGAAGAAAACCACTCAATTTTTTATGACCAATCGCTCACGCGGAAGTATACAGTAGCGTTTATACGGATAAAAGGCCTTCGTGAAAGTATCTAATAAAAAATAATAACGAGCATCCAAATATTTTCGCTGAATTTTCCACGTTATAAGAAAAATATATCGATTTTTTGTAAACATCATGCTTAAGGCCTCGAAAAATTATTTTTAGTATTACTGCCAATTTTATGATAACGTTTGCGACTGACAGACATTTGTGACCAATTTTTTCTATTCCGATTTTTCAATTTTTGAAATCGGCCTTATACAATTAATGAAAAAAAATTGACAAAAAAAAACAACGGAACCAAATGAAAATGGAACATTCACGTATTGTCAAAATTAATTTAAAAAATGAAGACCACAAATGCATATCTCCTGCCAAGGAATTTCGTGAAAAAATCGTATAAAATAATATGTAATTAAAAGACGAAAAAGAAAATTAAACACAAGACTCGGTCGCTTACGAATTGTAAGAAATTTTTACTGATAGCTGAACATTGTTTTTAAATTTGATACAAAGAAAAATATTATTATTATTATTACTACTGCCTTTTGCCATATTTCAGTTTGAGAAGAAAATATATCATTTTTAAACACGCGATGAAAAATAAATGCATTAATGAGAATGCTACTTTGTCGACGAAGAGAAGAAGAGTCTTGGAAGATTGGAAAAAAACGAGGAAAACAAAAGAAATTAAAAGATAATAATGAAATATGCATGTGGCTCGAGACACAAAACGCACACACTCACAAAAACCCTGTAAGAAAAAAAATAGCGCATAAACAAGATAAATAAGAAAATTGAAAAAAAAAAACAAACATACAAACACACGAACAAGACACTGTATATTTTAATTAAGGCTTTAAATGTTTCATCAAATAAGTATCTATTATATTATAATATATCTATATATTTGTATCGTCCGTTTTGTCTCCTCTCCTCTTCCTCACCCTCGGAAAAGCTTCCTCGTCCTCACGTTACATTATTAGATATTTGGTTTGTGGAATCAAAAAACGCCGAAAATCCGGAGCACGATAAATTTGATGAAATTGAAAATAATGGAAAAAAGAGTGCATTTTTTTTTTTTTTTCATTTTTTTCATACTTCATTTTTAGGTTTTCGGTTATTTTCTTGCCAGATTTAGCATAGAATTGTCATTATTTTTTTTGGACAAAATAAATTGTTAATAATTCGCGAGTTTTCCCTTTTTCGTTCATATATATAACGGAAGTTCGTCCTTTTGCATACTCCGGGTCACACGAAAATGAACTATAAATTATGGTCCGGTTAGTATTTAATTTCGTAAATTATGGACGATTTTTGAAGGGAAATACTTGAAAATTGAAGTGATGAAATTTTAAAGTTAATTTTTCTGTATTATCATAAACGCAAAACCGTGATTGGACATGATTTGAATTCGTCGAATAAATCATTTCAAAAGAACCTTCAATGTTTTGTTTTTCTAACGACGGTTCGAAATATTTCTCGCTCTCTCTTACGCAGTCACTCAATCTCTCTCCCTGTCAAATTTTCAATTGAGTGAATGTAATGTGTACGTAACGATTTTTTTTTTCATAGTATTTTGCCTTTATATTTATATTTGCTTTTTTTATTTGTTCTGGTTTCCATCATTTTGTTTCATATTGTGATAAAAGTATATATACCATAAAACATTGTATTGTTGCTTGTGCG
The DNA here is from genome assembly GCA_963989365.1 of Rhimphoctona megacephalus. Taxonomy (NCBI): domain Eukaryota; kingdom Metazoa; phylum Arthropoda; class Insecta; order Hymenoptera; family Ichneumonidae; genus Rhimphoctona; species Rhimphoctona megacephalus. Next base: position 56,346,732 of record OZ022414.1, read on the forward strand.
TGCCTGAGAAACAATTCAAAGTTGTATACACGTTTATTTAATCGTTTAACAACACAGTTATCATTTTATATTTAGTTCGTTTTTATTTACATTGCTTTGCTGATTACGACCGCATATTTCATAACCCTCAAAATTTTAGGGTGAAATATGGAATTCCAAGCGACGCGGTGCGTGTCGAGCATGAGAGAGATAAGATTTAAGCAAGTGGTTGAAAAAAAGGAAAAATAAAAAAAAAACACGAAAACAAATGAATAACAAACGTAAACGGTATAGATAAAAATGCATATTAAGAAGATTATGTGTAAAATTGTAAAATTTACTTCGCACGTCAAGCGGGAGAAATCGGTGCAACGTGGACGAATGAATGTACAGATGACACAATTATAATAATAAATAGTCTTGCTTCGAATGAGTGTTGTGTGTGATCAGGTGGCAGACAGGGAGAGCCAGAGAGAAAGAGAGAGAGAGAGAGAGACAGCAAACGACAAAGAGAGAAAAAGAGGAAGAGAAAAAAGATAAAAGATGAGGAATAAAAATATTGACGAAAAATGGATTAAGCATTGAGTAAATGAAGAAAATGACAGTTTGCTCGTAGCACGGGAGAAAATGGATTTGAGTTTCATTTTATTATTTCCCAGTGATGACAAATGAACAATTTATCATCGGGGAAGCATGGCTCACACCAGTGTGACATTATTATTATTACTAATCATCATTACTATGCAATTATAAAAATAAATGAAAAAATAATATACGCTGGAACACACGGCATAACGACGAACCCAAATAATCGACGATGAGTGGAGTTTTTGCACCTAATCTCCCGCACTGACGGCTTGATATATAATAGATTGTATTTTTGGCTTATTATTGTAAGACTGACTATGTTGCTATATTAAAAGATTGCTTCGAAAACAAACATGTGCGATTTCATTTGAGTAAGTGGATATCGAAAGCTTGACACGTTCTTTTCACCTAATATAATTTTTTGGAAAGGACTTAACGTCTTTTTTATTTGCACCTTATTATTTGAGATGTTAACGATTTCAACTTGTTTTACCGATGGCTAGAAACAAGATGATTAACCGATTTCAGAAGAGGAGGGGAATCTCAATTCCATCAGTTTGTTTATTTTTTTAGCATATATTCACGCAGAACTTTTTATCAATTTCGCCATTTTCCATGAATCTTTTTTCGTTTGAAAGGAAAAACTATCGAGTTGATCCCATATTAGTTTCGTCACGATCTTCAATATTTTAACAATTGGATTTTGTATCTAATTAGAATTTCATTTTTTTTCTCAATAAAATGGTAAACTTTAATCCTGGAATCCCACACTGGGGTTAAAAGTAACACGAAAACATTCATCATTCAGTTTTTCTATTTTATCAAAACTTCTTTTCATTTACATAAGTTTTCATTAATGAATGTTTAACGAATGTGACTTTATCATACACCATTCTCTTCGTTATCGAAAAATGAAAAGAATTCTGTTATGATTAAACTTCGTTATCGTTTATGGGAAACATTTTATGCTAAAGAAACAAATGGGGTAATTATTTATTACGATATCTTGGGATTAAACTCAAACAAATTCATAGAGCAGTTCTAGGGTTAATATATTATTAGACAAACCATATGATATATTAAAAGTATTTATTTTTGAAGTGTAATACATGATTTTTTAGAGCAAAAACAACTGCAAATCGAAAATTAATAAACGTTTGTACGAAAAAAGAATGACGCTTAAAAAAAATCGGGTTGCAAAGTAGGGGCGTTTCGTAAATCGGGAGAAATCGAGGTTGTAGTATACTCGTATTGACACCAGTCAAAAAGACACGGTAATTTTCTATTAGGCGTGCTCTCGTCACGTTCAGTTGCTTTGTGACAGAAAATGTTAGAGAGCTTTAGACGAGTGGATAACTCGGCACAGTTGCAACACCGCATTGGTTACCGCGGTTCCTGGCCATTTTCATATATCCAGATTGACCCCAACTTTCGCCCCAGCTGTTTTTCACCAGCCAATAATCTTCGCCGTCCCAATTTCCATATCCAACAACCAAAACTCCATGATCCAAGTCCTCGCTCGAGCAATGCGGCTCATTGTACACACCCGTGGAATAAAATTGGAAACTTTCTCGGGAAGCATCAATAGCGATCGAAATCGGTCCGATGACCGCGACGGCCACTTTCAATTGTTCCTCGTTTCTTTGCGGTATGTCGACGAAACCCCAATCTTCCGCACCTATGTCACTGCGAACGAATCTACACAACGAAAAGGTATTTATTTCATTAATTATCTTATTTACACTGTGTGACCCAGTGTTCAAAATAAATAGCCGAATTCGAATTTTCTTAAGGGGGGAAAGTCATGTAAACGTACGTTTTTTCAAGATTTTTTTATAAAGAAATGGAATAGTTTATTGAATTCACATAAAGCATACGGAGTGGCTACTAGTCCGGCTAGTCGGACGAATAACTTTTCGTCCGGAAAGTTATATATTTGGAGAAAATATAGTCTCGGCGAGCTCGGGCCAGCAGACGACAGAGCTGTCAATGTACTTGTCCCGAGACTCTACCGAGTCTCTTGATCAAGAGACGCGGTAGCGGCTCGACGCCAAGTATTAAAAGAAAAGCTTGCACGAGCCCTGTCGCACTCTCTTATACTCGAATATGACGGTTTTCGGTCTTTTTTTATTTTTATAGATATACTGTGGCGTATTCACCATCGTTCATCGTGGGGCGCTGCGTTAGATTAACCCACGCATGTGCACTTATTACATTATAATAATAATAATAACATTCTTATTACATAATAATAATAATAATAATAATAATAATAATAATAATAATAATAATAATAATAACAACAACAACAATAACAATAATAACAACAACAACAACAACAACAACAACAACAATAATAATAATAATAACAATAACATTAATAACATTAGCGCGCAAACGGACAACGTCGTTGCGTCGTTGGTCAGAAAAATAATTTTCCTACGATCCGGTGCTATTTCGTGTTCGTGTTATTCAATGATTTTACAAATAAAATAAAAATACCGTCCGGATCAGTATATCCGGACGAGCAAGGCTCGCTTATTCGTCCGGACACATTCGCCCCAAACCCACCCTACTATTTCCATATGTCCAACTATTCAAAAAACAACCGCAAGATGACCCAAATCCACCCTATTATTTCCACATGTCCAACTATTCAAAAAACAACCGCAAGATGACCCAAACCCACCCTACTATTTCCTCATGTCCAACTATTCAAAAAACAACTGCAAGATGACCCAAACCCATCCTACTATTTCCACATGCCCAACTATACAAAAAACAACAGCAAGATGACCCAAACCCAACCTACTATTTCTACATGTCCAACTATTCAAAAAACAACCGCAAGATGACTCAAACCCACCCTACTATTTCTTCATGCCCAACTATTCAAAAAAACAACCGCAAGATGAGCCAAACCCACCCTACTATTTCTACATGTCCAACTATTCAAAAAACAACCGCAAGATGACCCAAACCCACCCTATTTATATCCGGACGAGCAAGGCTCGCTTATTCGTCCAGACACATTCACAAACGATCTGAGAGTTTATATCCGGACGAGCAAGGCTCGCTTATTCGTCCGGACACATTCGCAAACGATCTGAGAGTTTATATCCGGACGAGCAAGGCTCGCTTATTCATCCGGACATGTTCGGATCTTTGTTTATTCATGATATCATCTGATAACTACTTTCTTCTTGTTTTAAAACTGTAAAAGTAACTCTCATCCGTAAGAATACGTGTTTGCTATTCATCCGGATTAACGGGATTTTTGGACGTATTTTCGAGATTTCAAAAAAAATTATCGTCATTTTGTACAAATCCGAAGTGGAGAATACATAACCTCCTTTTCAATCAATTTCCGGACGATCGAATAATATATGCGTATTCGTCCGACTAGCCGGACGAGTAGCCACAGCCTTTTTTAAAACGAAAATTCACTTTGATTCTATTTTCATTAGAATTATACTTTCGAGAAGAATGGAAATTTACGTGAAATTGTTTACTCTGTAACTTCTGTCTTCGACTGATTTTGCACGTATCAAATTAATTGGAAGTTCAATTAGAGTTCAATCTGTTATTTTTAACACCGATTTCAGTCAAATATTGTATACTTTATCTTTGCTATTTTTCTTATTTATTCCTATGAATACGGAATTCCCTAAATAAGTAAATAAAACTTCAACAATAATAACGTTCAATACCATTTCCATAAGACTTTCGAAAACAATGTAAAATTGGTAATTATTTAAAAGTATCAATCTATCCAGAATCGGGCTGTAAAATATTGTATTAATTAATTACGAGGAGAAGCCAACATTATTGTAATGGTGCATCAGCACTTTGTGGATTTTTTTTTCTTTTTTTAATTTGAAAAAATATTCTTTTATTCGCTTTTATTATTTCTTCTTTCCATGATAAAAGAAAAAAATCCGTGAAACAACGCACCTGCACACCTTCTCTACGGCTTCATAAGGATAGGCCGGTGCGGTATTAATGCCCTCGTTGTCTTTGATGTAGTTGAAAGCGAAATTCATCACACCACCCATGCAACCATTATTGCCCCATCGTCTGGAGCAATCGACGAGATTTTGTTCGCTGAGCATCATCAGTTTACCGGTTTTTCTGAAGTGTTGACCTTCCAACGAGCCAGTCTACACGTATTTATTGAGCAAGTCGGGCGATATTTTATACGAACGCATATATTTCGTCAAATTATTATTGAAGTAATGAAATGTTGGCGGAGTAAAAGATTTGGTTCTTTAAATACTTACGGCTGAGAATGCCCAGCAAGAACCGCAATGTCCCTGATCTTTAACAGGCGTAACAGAACCGTTTTTTCTCCAATCGACTTCCGATGGAAGCTTAACATTTGCGGGTGCTATGAACGTTGCGCGGGCCGGTCTTTTCTCTGATCCCAAAAGTTCGCCCGATGGTTTTTTAAAACCATTCATCGTTCGAACGAATTCGTCATGATGCTGTTTAAGGAAATGAACAATAATTTATCCAAAATTAGATAACAGTTTTAACGAAAGAAAATAGTTGGGCAACACGTTTGGAAACACTCGTAGGAGTTCATTCGAGTCTTCAATAATTCCTACATATATTTAACTGGAGAAAATTCATTCAGTGCATTTAAATGACACGTTTCTGAAGAAATTATTGACGTATGTAGAAAATATAGTAAGTTTTGTCGAGATTATTATCGGTGATTTAAAAAAAAAAATGTTAAAATTCATTTGATTGACCTTGAGATATAAGTTATTGAAAAGTGCTCGGGTATGTCATACCCAAAGTACAAGCTATAGTAAATTCCAAGGTTGTGAGTACTGGGGGATAATATTCCATAGAGAGTAATAAACAATTTCGGTAAATCGACGTACTCACCATATCACCGTATTTGTTCATTGCGAGTTTGTACGACACATGACCAGCTTCGTATTTACGATTGTGTTCAGCAATTTTTTGTTTATTTTCCATGAAAATTTTCATTCTGAATTGATCCTCTGTAACGTCGTTGTAATGTTTGTTGTGTTGGTTCTACAAAATGTAACTTTATTTTAACATGTTCTACGGATAAATGCAATCGGAGAGGTTGAAAATTGCGAGTTGCGATGGCGCGGTTTTCAAAAAAAAAAACTGCAGTAGGTACCGGCTTAGAAAAAAATCGACATTAAATGCTTATTATTTTTTTTATCTGAAGATAAATAATTGAACTTCGTAGAAGACGATGCCCCCTGCAAAGAAATACACGTGGCTTAAAAAGTAAACAAATAAACAAAATGCCAGCATTCATTTAATCGTCACGAGAATTTGATTTAGGATAACCGAATCAACGAACGAACTCATCTGTAAAGGATATCGCGTTACTCACGTGATAATAACTTAATATAACAAGAAAAGTGGAAGAATCATTTTTTAAATACATAATTCGAATTTCTTAACTCATAACCAGTTTCAGGAAGTCGATTATCGCAATAATCAACAACAAATCTTATTTGTAGACATTTTTCTATGAGTAATAAAAAAAAAATTGATGAATATCTCATCCAAGGAACAACATTGAGAGATGATAAACACTGATCGATGGACGTCAATGAATTCTCGTGGAAAGACAATAGATTAGTTTTTTTTAAAGAGGGACCTCGGTGAAATTTCCAAATCCTTGAGATTTTTCCCCATTATGCTAATTCTTTGGGTGAGTGTTTCTACTATCTAAGAACCAAGAAATAATTGTAATAATTGTAGAAAGAACCGTATTCCCGGTCCAGAATGAGAAAACATGAAAAAATGATTAAAGTGCCTAGATTTTTGTCGTTGACGATTGCAAATTTTTTAACACATTTTGGTAAGTATTATGAACAAATATAACTATCCGGCATCTATCCGGAAGCCATAAACTATTGTAACAATAATGGCCGTCAAAGCCTCAAAATTAGAACTTATTTTTGTTCAAAATACTTACAGAAATGTGTGAGAAAATCTGAGATTGTCAACAACAAAAACCTTGGCACTTTAACGGGGTCACCCCATGTGACAGATATTTTTTTTCGCTTTTTTTGGGAATTTTTTTTTGATGAACCATTAAAACACACTATCTTTGAATTTTTACCACACATTTATTAACATTTTTACAGTCCCTCAGAATTTTATCAAACAAAAATAACGAGCTGAATCAACTTTACACCGTTTAGAAGACATTCATGTTGACGGCTGCCATGATTCCGGAGGTTTTGCTCATCTAAAATCAAAAAATCAAACGGCTTTTTAATTTGTAGACCTGAAGCTATCGCTGGAACTAGAATAAAGTAAAAATCTCGAAAATTGAATTTTTGGCACGGTTTTAAATGTTAAGTTCCAAGTTTCGTCGTTTTTTTCGAGTTTTAAAACCGTGCCAATAATTTAATTTTCGATATTTTTACTTTACTCTAGTTCCAGCGATAGTCTCAGGTCTACAAATTAAAATGCCGTTTGATTTTTTGATTTCAGATAAGCAAAAACTCCGGAATCATGGCAGACGTCAACCAACACATGAGTGTCTTCCGAACGGTGTAAGGTCGATTCAAGTCGTTATTTTTGTTTCATAAAATTCTGAGGGACCGTAAAAATGTTAACAAATCTGTGGTAAAAATTCAAAGATATTGTGTTTTAATGGTTCATCAAAAAAAATTCCCAAAAAAGCGAAAAAAAAATAGCTGTCACATGGGATGACCCCGTTAATCATTTTTCGCGTTTTCTCATTCTGGCCCGGAAATACGGTTTGGCGCAGCGGTGCTTGCGCATATTTCTTTGTTTTAAGATAGTAGAAATACTCATCTAAAGTTTTAGCATAATCGGAAAAGACCTCAACGACCTGAATATTTCACCGAGGTCCCACCTTAAGTATTCCACAATATTTTTTTGCAGATTTGAGAATTCGATAAATCTCTCAAACTTTGTTTCGATCTATTTCATTAATCTGCTAATAATGTATTACAAAAATATTAGGACATGCCTCACCTAAGATAAAATATTAGAGGATAATGTATCATCATCGGAAGCCAATAAAATACGTTTTTTGGAGCATTCCTCATTCTTTTATCGCAGATTTGAATTCGATAAATTGGTTAAACATTTTTCTTCGGTTTTTTCTATGTAAATTTACTGTCAATGGGTTATAAAAAACTTGAAAAATTAATTAATTCAGCAGTGAGACAGAAAATTTTGTTATTTGTTTTAATATTATAAAATCGGAAAGACTTGATTAAAAAGGTTTCGGAATTAATATAAAATTTTAACATTAATTCAAAAGCTTCGAAAATAACAAATTCTGCGTTGATTCGACGATTAAAAAAAAAGAAACCACCGTTATTCCCTTCGAGTATAAAACGTTGATATTTTTATAATGCTTATTCAAATATTGGTTTATAATTAATATTAGTTAATTCATCCATTTTTATTCTACGGGCTGTGTGGGAGTTTGTTCTGGTGGTTCATAATGGAAAAATGATGCATAAGTCGAACCTATTTTTCATCAATTTCAATTAATACCAAAATTTTCACAAAACCATAGAAAAACAATAACATAATTCGTTTATTACAAAGAAAATAAAAAAATACCTTGAAAGCGTCCCATTCGGCTTTAAGAAGATCCAACATCGCAGCGGCCTGCGCCGCAGCGAAAATCGCCATGAATACAACAAGGAGAGTCTTCATCGTTGCTTATCTTTAGTCGGAAAAATGAGGGAAAAAATGAGTGATTTATAAATATCATTGATAAAAACATAAGTTCCCAAAAAACAATGGCACGTAATTTCAGAAAATAAATGTTTATCATAATTTCAAATAATTCATTTTATCTGAAGCTACAAATGCGTCAAACAAAGAGATAATTGTGAATTTACTGGCAAATCTTTTCGTACTATTGATCCCAGTGTTTATGTACTACTCGTGTATTGGGAATTTCGATTGTATACTTCAATAATCATGAAACGAATAATTTCATAACGGAATTGTTGATTTATTCTCGAAAATATATTACGATTTAATAATTCATTGCATTAATTATTTAAAACGATGAATTAATCATTATTGCACTCTGTTCATTGTCAGAGTATTAATACCATGACGAAAATATTGATTTATTATAAAATGAATTCGCCGCTCGGTAAAAAGTTTACGTTCCCAGTCAACGGGGTCAATTTTGTCAACGGGGTGACAAGTTTTACATTAATTACAGTAATGGAAATTGCACGTGAACAAAAATGACCCCACTGACAGTGTAAGAGTTGAAATTATTATAAATTGTGTTATTTGACATACAGAAATAAACATACCTGCACTACCGGCCAAATGTTTAGGTATATACCGATCGAATTTTCCACCCGGAAAAAAAGCTCGATATCTCGGTTAGAAAAAATCATAAACCATTTCAACAAACGACGTTTTCAATCGGACAAATCCAGCTTCATTCTGATTTTTTTTTTACATTTATGCGATTTTTTTTGCGCCTTGTACACAATTTTGAAGATGACAGTTTTCTCGCGATTTTTTCACTCCGTAAAATTGACTACCTGACTTTTGACGAATGGTAAAATGACCTTTTCGTTGAAGAATGTCAAAAAGGAGATCTGGAGCTTCAATTTAGTTTTTGGAAAACAATTCTGCAATTTTTTTTCGCAGAGATATTTAGGTTTTTGTAAAAAAAATACATGTTTCGAAAAATGAGGCGCAGCTCTACAACGATGGGGTTTTGAATAATATGTCCAGGGAGTAAAAAGCTGTATTTCGTTCTTGCGAATTCACTCCAATTTATTTGGATTCTTTTTTCGAATTTTTTTTTACAGCCATTCGTAATCGACATTTGTTGATTTGTCTCATCAATTTATTGATATAACTCGGAAACTACGATGTTTTTAAGAAAAAATCAAGAGAAGAGAAAGGTTACTTTTAAATTTTAAATGCATTAGATTTTTTCCAGAATTTTCATATACAAATTGTTTTTAATTATTATTTTTGATTAAAAATCGTCGAATTTTGCTTTTACATAATATTTTCCTTGAAATCCCATGCTGCTGAATATACTTATTTTTTTTGAGATTTTTAAATAATTATTTTGATCTTAATTAATTATTTTGCCTTTTAAATTTAATTATTTTGGTTTTCGGCTACTTAGGCAAGAATATTTTTTTTTTTTCAAATAAAAAGCAAAATGATTATCAAAAAATCACAAAAAATTGAAGTGTATTCAAGAGCGTGGGATTTCGAAAAAAATTCCATGCAGAAACAAGATTCGACGATTTTCAATAAAAAATAATTATCAAACAAAATTTGTATGAACATTCTGAAAAAATCTAATGAGTTCAAAATTTTTAATTAAGTCTCTTTCTTCTCTTAATATTTTCCTGAAAACCTCGTAGTTTACGAGTTATATCAATAAATTGATGAGACAAATCAGTGACTGTCGATTAAGAATGGCTATAAAAAAAAATTCGAAAAAAAATCCATAAAAAATTCGAGAGAATTCGCAAGAACGAAATACAACTTTTTACTCCCTGGGTTTATTATTCTAAATCCCATCGTTCTCGAGCTGCGCCGCATTTTTGGAAGCATGTATTTTTTTTACAAAAACCTAAATATCTCTGTGAAAAAAAATCGCAGAATTGTTTTCCAAAAACCAAATTGAAGCTTCAGATCTCCTTTTCGATGTTCTTTAACAAAAAAGTCATTTTACTATTTGTCAAAAGCCAGGCAGCTAATTTTACGAAGTGAGAAAATCGCGAGAAAACAGTAATCTTCAAAATTGCGTGCTAAACGCAAAAAAAATCACATAAATTAAAAAAAAAAAATAAAATGAAGCTGGATTTGTCCACTTCAAAACACCGTTTGTTGAACTGGTTTATAATTTTTTCCGACCAAGATATCTAACTTTTTGTCCGGGTGGAAAATTCGATCGGTGTACCTAAACTGTTGGCCGGCAGTGTTTATGTTCGCTATATAGCGATTACAAAAATTGGGATACAAAAATCGTTTAATTTGTGTTTAAAATTAATTTGATCTCCAGACAGAGAAAAAAAATCAAAATTTCGATGGGCCTCACAACGAACTTTGACGAGCGCTCGAGAGTTTAGGAAACGAAAGATCGCAGAACACGCAACTGAGATCTTCATCCTCGACGAGCTGGGTTTTTAAGGGATTGAAATCACCTCCTTTTCCATTTCCTTTCCTCTTCTTCTTTTTCTTCTAATCAACCTGTTTTATCGCCCCAAAGTAGATGTACCAGGGCATATTGAACGTATATCAATCAATTAATCTCTCATTCCATCTTCAAACTAGACGTATATACAAAACTCACATAGATGAATTTGGATAAACATCTTTTTTGATACTTCTACGATTGCGAACCTGTATATACATAAATCGTCTTTGTTCAAGAGTTATATATTCAACTCTGCTATCGCATGATTTCTTCATAGTCCGAAAACCAAAATTCTTATCAATTTATGGTTTTTCTTCTTTATCTTATTTAAAGAAATCTGCTTGAGCGATTATAACAATGTCCATGGACTTATATATGTCACGCACGTGCTGCGGAAAAATCTAATTTCATCGTCTTACGTGTTCGCCAATGTACCAAAAATATTGAATTCGAAACGAAAGAGATGCGTCGATAAGGGATAAGGATAAGGATAAGATTTTTTGGCCATCATGCACGCGGAAAAAAGTGGCTAATTCAAGAGTTTTTCTATTCTTGTCTTTAGAATTTGTTTTTTTAATTCGATTGAGTATTTCGATGAGACGATGATGGTTTATGGAATGTACTAAAACATATAAAAAATTGATCGGGGTGCATTATGCGCTTTTTATTGAAACACCGATTTAAAGCCCGGAAAAACCTTGTCAATTATCAAAATTAGTCAAACAAACTCTTTTTCAAAAGCTGTCAATATTGTTTAGGGCACATCAGGGCAAAAGTTCCGGGGGTCACTTGTTCTGATGGTTGAGAATAGAGGGACCGTTATCGAAGATGTCACCAACTTGGGCAACTCTAGAGCGTTGATCGGCAGTCTTGTCGAAAAAATGTATTTGATACGCATAAGAACATTTTCTTTTTGCATGGATTAAAACTATAAGAATTACTTTGAAGAATTTTCTCACTATCGAAGAATTCGTAAGCACTCAGCGCGTTGACACTTGGCGAGTTGGTTGAATGTTGCTGAAGAAGAAAAATAAAATAATATAAAATAATATAAAATAGCTCGTGAAGCTAATTTTTTAACGGGAGAAACCAGTTTAGGAGGCCGAAATTTTGGTGTTTTTCGTGAATTTTTTTTAACAGGGAAGGAATAATCAGAATTTGTTTAAACTTGGAGGATATTTTATTCATGTTTTCAAGTACACTTTGTAATTTTTTCAAGTCATTTTCGCCGGAAATAGTGGAGTTAGAAGCTGCTGTCCATGGACGATCGCCATCCGAGTTTTTTGCTGGTGGGCATTCCTGAAGTCACAATTTTTATCTGTAATCATTACAATTTTCTGTTTTCGTTAACAACATATTTCCTAAGAATATGAACCTAATTGTGATAAAAAAAGTTGAAAATTGCATGTTTTTGAGGTGTTTGAACACAATGTCATGTTTTTATACCATGTTTTTTTGCTTAAAAAATTTTAATTAATACCTTTTTTGCTTAAAAAATTAAAAAGAAAATGTATAAAGAATTGGCAAAATGTTTTCAAAACAAAAGACGAAATTTTTCATACACTCGTATTTACATCAGTTGAAAAGGCCCAGTCGCTTCCTTTTTAGCGTGCTCTCGTGATATTCAACTGCTTTGTGACAAAGAAAATATGAGAAAGCTTTTAAGGAGTTTTGGGACAAGTGGCAAAATTTTACCATTTACTTCAAATTTACACAGTATATTCTTTGACACATACTGGATATGCCGTCCAAATTTCAAATCGATCGTCTACACCGTTTTTGTGAAATTAAATATCAAAAAAACACTTTTCAATATAGTGAGATGCCTACGATCATTGGTGAATGACAGTTTTACGAATGGAATACTAAGAAAAAATGTTAAAATCTAAGTGAAAAACTGCCAAACCATTAAGTATACTATTGCAATTCCGGTGTCCAAAAATTAAATAATTCGTCTACATGGTTTATTAATTATTCACTTATTCATCAACGAAAACGGTGAGTTTTCCCCCCCCATCGACCGAACGAACAGGCTTTTTTTGTTTGTTTTCGACGAAATATTGCTATGTGAAGTTGGCGCTTTGCTTGACAACAATAGAATTGTACCGAAACTCCTTAAACAAGTGGATAACCCGCCTTGACATTTTGATGTATCCTTTCGAACCCCAACTTTCGTCCCAGCTGTTTTTCACGAGCCAATAATCGATGCCGTTCTCATCAGTTCAGTATCCAATAATTATATAACATTGCATGATTTAACAGGTAAAACCACTGTAGAATTTTCGAAAAAACGATTTTTTTTATTGGCTTAAAATATACTTTGAACCCTCTTGAATATGAGGCAAAAAGGTTTATACCTGCGAAAAAAAAATTTTTCATTGAAATTTCGGACTCTTCCCCGAGCGCGTCGGTCATTTCAGTACCACGTTTCAAAACTTTTAAGGAAGTACGATCGCAAATCGACGCGTCGACAGATTTTCTTAAAATTTTTATAACTCAAAACAGACTGCAGCATCTGTCCGCTACCGAAATTTGGAAATATTTGACCGTTTAGAACCGGGGATAATTAACATTAAAGTTGGCACGTTTAACACGTATCACATATGTGAAGCATGCTGTAGACATAGTCTGTCGCCCTTCTCTCAATCGTAGCAAATAAACGTCTCGACAGATTTCAATAAAAAAATACCATGATCTAAATGAATATTTTTCGGGCAAGTAAAAAAAAAAATACTTCGATTGACCGTTTTGAAGTCGAGATATAACAGTAGGAAGATGTAAACTTTTATGGAGTTTTTACTCGGCTGCGAATGGGGGGAATACGATCCGGCAATATTGTAACCGTCGCAGTGTGCGTGTAGCTATACAAACACACGGGATTTCTTTACTTCAGTATGGTTGCGTTGTCATTGGTATAAAATTATAAATGATTAATTAAGCAATACAAATTTATGTATTGTTTAAAAACAACTTTTAATTCAAATAATAATTATTGTTTATTGTAGTTCAAGCATAACCTACATTTAAAATGTAGTTTTGAGTACAATGACAGACTTTCTTAATTTTCCTTCTCGCATTGTCCTGATAAATTTCAACTTTTTTGTCAAATTTTTATTCTTTATAAATCTGCCATTATACCTTTCTTGTTTCGACATTTTCGATACCTTTTGCTGTACTCATAGCAGTGATAGAGAAATACCAAAAGAATACTGTCATCTTCTCAATGCGACGTTGCACGATCGTGACGAGAAACGAAATTTCATGGTGTGCGTATGTTTGTATAGACCGCTTTTCCGTGTATTGTAGCAGTCTGAATACAGGCACGCCCAAAATTTTTTCACGTTTCGCTTAGTCTATCGCCATGTTTTGTCCATACGTAATGCGCGTAACTTTTTGAAGGTACTACCGCGATCGTTCTTCCTTAACGCGTTTTTCTCGAAAAACGATTTTTCAAAACGGCACGCAGCATAACTCCAACAATTTTCATTCTTTTTATTTGAATTTCTGACAATATCTTAAAAATAACATTTCGAAGTGAAATACGTACGGAATTTTCGATAAGTTCATTTAAACATTTTTTATCAACAAATAATTACCCCTTTTTTCTGTCGAAAATTGAACCTCTTCATTCAAACACTCGCCGATAATACAAAAATGAATATTTTCAAAATCCCCTACGTACTTCACTAGCTATGAGTGTCTAGATTAAGTGTTTTTTTTTTCATTTTTTTATTCCAGATCAACAATTGCACCAGTTACACTGCTGCATGCTGCAGAGCACCTCGAATTCAACAAGTCTCGCGGAAATGGCTCTGGTGTCACCATTTTTAAATATTTTTCAATCATGATTTTTTGTTGTACAGTTAAATATATGCTTAATAACTCCCCTGAAGATTATTATTCTATTACTTTTCTTTCCACCCGAAAAAAATTGTCGAAAAAGGCATTTTTTGAGGCCGTTACAGTGGTTTTAGCCCTTAAGTTGCTGCTTGAGCAATCGGTATCGTTGTACACATCCTCGGAATAAAATTGAAAACTACGTCGCGAACCATCCACGCGGTTCGAAATCGGCCCGACGCTCGCAACAGCCGTTGTCAATGTTTTCTCGTCACCTTTTGGCATGTTGCCGAAGTCAACGTCTTCGGCAACGCTGTTTTTCGGATTGTATCTGCACAGTCCAAAGACTGTTTTCATTAATCAACTTATTGACATTATTTAAGCGAATGTCAAAAAAAAAAGCAGACCATGAGTTTTTTGTTTAAAGAAATGATGACGAGAAAAAAACCTGCAAGAATTTCGTCTACTCCGCCGTTTGGCATGTCGATTTATCCTCAATTTAATTTTTTTACTTAAATTTTAGGATGTTTGTCGTTCTCTATTTTTTAACTGGATTCGTTTTAAGCTCCGCCTTAATTCTTCCAGTCTCAGTTGTTTCCACGAGAAAAAAAATCCGTAAGAAAACGCACACTCCAGTTGTCCTCCCGACCTTTATACGGATAAGACTCTTCGGTATTGAGGCCCTTGTTATCTTTGATGTATTCGAAAGATGTATCTATAAAACTACCTGAAAAACCGTGATTGTCATAATTTCTGGAGCAATCGAGGAGCGAAATTAGTACACCGATTCGCTGAGCAAAATTAGAACACCGGTCTGTATAAAGTGTTGAGCTTTCAACGAACCAGTCTACACAAATTAATTGAACGCGTTATATCAATCCATCAAACCACACCGGTGCACAAAATTGAAGGATCACTAAAATTTTCGCAACTTTTAGCTCGTTTTTGAGGAGTTGTATCTCAGCAAAAATGGTCGTAAATGTCTTTTCTAAAAAGGAAGCTCAAACCTTCTGATTTTCAAATCGATATTCAATTTTTGATAATGGCAGGTTTTTCATTCCGAAATGTGTGAAATGAAAAACAAACATTTGTTAGATTGGTTTTCGAAGTGTGTACGGTTTGCACAATTTTTTTTCGCTAAATCTGTTCCGTGACTTTTCCGGTTCAAAACTTTTTACCACAAATAACCAGGTCAATAATGTTCTGACCATAACTTCCAAAAAAATTATTTGAAACCTAAGATACGGTCTAAAAACTTCATGGAAAAGATTCATTGAAAAAGTACACGCGCCGTGTACACTTCAAAATTTGATGATAAAAATTTTGTTTTCAGTTTTCACAATTCCCAGTCAAAAAACTGCCAATTTCAGTCGTTTTGAAAAAAATTCGATATTAAAAGCTTATGCTTATTTAATGCTTTGAAGATAATTAATCATGCCTCATAAAAAATGGTGTCTTCTACAAAAAAATACACGAAGCTTAAAAATGTTCAAAAATAAAGAAAATGCCAGCAGTAATTTGATCGTCATGAGACTCCATTTAACAAAATGTATTTATTAGGATAACCAAATCAACGAACGAACATATCCGTAAAGGATGTCGCATTGCTCACGAAAATCGACAGCTTCGTTACTAACTTTAGAAACAAAAAAATAAAAGGATCATTGTTTAGTAGACGTCATTTTTCTCTTTGATTTGGATTTAAACTTATTTTTCAGGAAGATGGTTATTACAATAATCGGTTGTAACTTATCTTAATCTTAATCTTATATAGTAGGGTTTTTGTAACCAATCGCCCCCGCGATTGTTACTACTTCCACGGCCCAGGGTTCTTCCCTCTTAGCCTTCCCACTCTTTCCAACTAACTTATTCCTCTACTCTTCCCTCCATTCTCGCACACGTGCGGCTGCAGCCGACTTATTCCGCACTGTATCGCATTTACCGAGGGCGAAAGGAAACTGCAGAAAACCTTGCCGATACAGCCGGTGCCTGACTAATCTCCATGGGTGGCAATACGAGCACGCTCAAGTACGGCCACCAGAGGCGCTCAGGCAAGCACCTCCTCAGCTGTGATGCAATGAGCTAGCCAGTACACGGCTAGAGAGCCACCATCCGCACGATGAGAACCGTCCAAGGGAGGCCACCAAACCGTATGCCGACCGCTCACGCATCACAAAGAGGTGTTTGGCCATGGATTTATGAAGGTGCAATCCGAACCACCCGGGATTGCAGCAACAGTTGAAAAAATTTTCAAATTTTCATTGGTGTTTTGGCCAGGATTCGAACCCGGAACCCGCGGTGTGCGAATCCGAGCCCTTATCCACCGGACCAACCGCTTACCATCTTGATTTTATATATATAATATTATAATAATAATCTTATTATTATATACATTATATATATATATATATATATATATATATATATATATATATATATATATATATATATAATCTTAGCGAATATTTTTCCATGGGTTTTTAAAATATTAGGAAATAATTCATTAATGATTGAACAGCTTGTCTTTCGTCTAATTTTAAATGATGATAAACACTGATCGACTAACGATAATGAATAATCATCAGAAAATAATACAAATGCAGTGCAACCTCGATTTTAAGGGTTTGGTTCAGTCGGTATCTCGCCGCCGTGAGTGCGAGAGAAATAACTGCAAATTTTAAAACTGAAATTTTTCCACACTGTTCGTCCGATCGAAATAAAAAAGTTTCGGTCCATTTTTGCCATCGTCCTGTGTGGACGTAAAACTTTTTTTTTTGTAATCGGTCAAACCGTGTCGAAGAATTTCAACTTCGAAAATGTGAGGTGCGTTAGGTGACCGATCCATACACTTAAATGTTGTGGGGAGGTACGAAATGGTGCCAGCATGCGTATACCTATTTTATCCTTAGAGTTTGAGATTATGTTGACGCAGCGCCTGCGCGCCAGCATGTCGGACGACTGTGATAGGGATAGCAAAATGCCCACAGCCACTGTTCCCCTTGGCGAGACAAAATAGAGTGGGGGCAAGAAATAAGGAGAATGGAAAAAAATCGAGGTGCAAAAAGATCGAGGTCGCACTGTGTATTTCTTAAAGCATTGCCCAATAGTTTATTGTAGATTTGAGCTCGATAAATTGGTCAAACTATCAAACTATTTTTATCTTCATCAATCTGCTGATTATGTGTTACGAAAATCAAGGAAATATTTCGTCTAAGATGATTATCTTTCGGACGGGGTATTTCCCAAATTTGTTTTCCTTCCTAATACAATGCAACCTCGATTGTCCACCGCTTGGGGAGAGGACTGGTAAAAAATCGAGGTTTAGCTGAGAGGTGTGACTTAAGAGCTAGGTTGGATCAGGCACCTAACCTCACCTCAAATTTTCGAAGTTGAAATTATACGATATGGTTTGACCGATTACAAAAAAGCTCTGTCAGCCCACGCAGAATGATGGCAAAAATGGGCTGACAGAGCCTTTTTGTAATCAGTCAAATCGTGTCGAAGAATTTCACTTTCGAAATTTGCAACTATCTCTCTCGCACTCACGGTAGCGAGATACCGACTGACCCATACCCTTTAAATGCTGTGAGGAGGTACGAAATGGTCCGAGCATGCGCATACCTATTTTTACCCTTAGAGTTTGAGGTTATGTTGCCGCAGTGCCTGGGCCAGGGAGACTAGAGAGAAGGAGTGGACACAGCATAGGAAAATAAGTAGTAACGGCGTCCTCAAAATCCGGTCTTGAATTAGTTCTTAGATGTGCCACCAGGTGTACAGATCCTACACGTATAGTAATAAAATTAGTACACACGGTGAAAGTGACCGTTCGCGCTTGCGCAATAGAAAACAAAGCCTCTAATCCAAATCCCAGTACATTGAACAGAATATTGGAGGTTAAAAAGACGATTTATTGTCTTCAGTGCGTGGTTTCGTCTCATGTGCGGAACGGTTAAATTTTGCAAATAACATTTTGTGTCGACAATCTGAGATTGTTGCATGCATTGATCCGAAATTCCGACCACCTTTCAAGGTTGGCAGATTTTTTCGTGTGGTGTTTTCTGTGTTACCCGCGTCGTTTTCATGCTGAATAAAAAAATTTTAATACCATCAGTATTTACGACATAAAAATGGCCATCGAGCCAGATAAACATAACTTTATTTCCAGTATTTACAAAATGAATGATAAAAAAAAAAATTGTACTGATGGGTCTGGTAGAATAAAACAATATCAAATGTTCACATTTCATTTCTTTCCAAGATCGAAGCTCAGTACATTAATAAAAAAAAAATTTTGTACACGTAAACTCCCTGACGTAAACAGACACTGCACGTATGTTGAAAAATCGAGGTTAGGAAATAAGTAGTAACGGTATGTCTGATCTAATAGGATTTGTACCGATACAGCGCCGCCGCTTCAGGCCCGGATTTCGTGTACATTTCTAAAGCACGCTGTGTCCACTCCTTTACTCTAGTCTCCCTGGCCTGGGCGCCAGCGTGTCAAGACGAGTGTGGTAGGAATAGCAATGCCCACAGCCACTATTCCCTTCGGCGAGACAAAATAAAGTGGGGGCAAGAATTAAGGGGAATGGAAAAAAAATCGAGGTGCAAAAAGATCGAGGTCGTACTGTATTTTAAAATATCATACGATAATGAACACTGATCAACTGACGATAATGAATAATCGTAGATACATTTTTTTTAAGCATTCTTCATATTTTTTCACAAATTCAAACTCCATTTACCACCTCCTCCTCGTCTCTTACCCATTCTCTTTTTTTTCTTCTAATCAACTTGCTCTATCATGTATTACCCCAAATTTAATGAACCGCTGCATATAAAACTTATCAATCAATCTCTCTCTCTCTCTCTCTCTCTCTCTTTTTCTCTTTCTCTCCCTCCTTCTCTTTCTCTTCCGAAGCAAAGTTTTTGGATAGACAAGAGGATTTTCCAGCGATTTGTTGCTGAGTTTGATGCCGGGAAAGGAGGGGGTACTTCGATTCGACTTTCTGCTCTTCACTTGACTATACCTTGTTGATGCACAGCTTGAATTTTGGTTGGTGGGTTTGTGTAGAATTAGTCTCAGCGTAGCGATCATTGTATTATTGTATGCTTGGTTCTTTTTGCTTTTCTTTTGGTGCAGAAGCACTTTTGTTGTTGTAATTTTGTATTTTTGGCTTATTGTTGCTTTTATTTTTGAATGGAGTCACATTTGTGTTAGTTTTTTTTTAACGTGTTATATCTAGTTGTGCTCAGGAAAATGAAGGGATTTTCATGATTTTTTATAGCCATGTTAACATCATTTTATTAAAATACACTATACAGTATCAATTACTACATATTTTAAGGTACTTATATACATTTTTTTTATGAAAAAATTTCATTACTGGGGGAAATATGGCTGTTGTCCTAAAACACCTTTTTTTGAACATCTTGAAGATTTGAAATAAAAAAACCAAACAGATTTCGTTAGTATGATACTATACGCACTTCGTGAATGAAGGGTTTAGCGAAATTTTGATTTTTAAAAAAATCTCGTCGATTTTTCCGAAAGGTTAGATTTTTGAAGTTCTAAAAATTAGGTTTTTTGACCCAAAAAAATATAAATTTTGGTCCAAATGAAAATTCCTTCGTTCACGAACAAGCCATTGTAATTAGAAACAAGCTCGTGAAACACTGAAATCAAATCGATCGGTTGAATTGCTTTCGAAAAATCGTCCTCACCGCGAACGCACTTTGATAAACATGATTCCGAGATAATCGCGTTTAAAGTCGTCGATCACTGCGCTCGGAGACTTGCACTCTCAGGTAGCGCGCGCAAAGATATTCGTTCTAGTGCTCAGATCCTTATAATATTTTGGGAAAACGTTCTTAAGATGATGTACTTTGAGAAAATGCAAAAAAAAATCCATTTTTTCAACCCAAACAACTAGATATAACCCTTTAAACCTGCATTCTCTAATCGAAGTTGTATCCCAGAAGACTGGAGTGTTCTAGCGCATTAATAAATACTGTTCTGTTCTATTCTGTTCTCTCTTTTTAATCCCATATTATGACTGAAAGTATATTTCAAATTCAAGTGAATGAAACTGAGTAAATCCTTTTTGTCGCATTTCACGTCGCTTTCATATTTCCAAACGTATTGTAACGTCGTATTTTTAATTCTAAAATAGGTTAAAAACTGCGTAAACTTGCTACCGCTCATTTTTATTATTACAGCACTCATAGTTTCCGAATTGTCGCAACCTAAACCCCGAGGGGTAAACAGCAAAGTCTAAAATTCAATTCCCCGTGAAGATCTAAAAAATGGTCAAAATGATAAATCACAAAATACGTGCCTGCTTATTTCTCGTATAGAAAAATATACATAAGAAATTCACACGAATTAACAGAGGTCAGAGTTTGGGAATGTAAAATTGACATAAAATGCCCATTAAAAAATGCGAAATTTTCTTTTTGGAAAAATAAGAAAAAAGGAATATTTTTGAAAAAATCATGAGCCCTTAGAAGAGTTACCAAACACATTTCCCGTAACGATAAAAAAAATCTGATTTCTCGCAGAATATTTTTTTTCCACAATATATTAATAACTTTTCAGAATTATCATTTCAAAAAACCAATTTTTGTAAAGTTTCAAAGATGGTTACATTTTTTTAAATTCTTGTCAAAATGCGAAACTTTCGAAATTCTGATGCAATGAAATTTTTGGCTGATATCAAAAAATTTGAAAGTAGTCGGCACGTTAACTTTGTTGAATGTTGCCGACGTAGAAGAAAAAACGTTAATATACACTTAAATAAATAATACGAGTTCAATGTCAACGGCCTTAGACCTAGTTGAGTAAATATAACAACAGAACAAATGCGTAACGGTTAACGATTCTTCATTTTCTGGATGAGATTTTTTGCTATGTTGCATTGTTGGGAACAAATTTAATATCGTAGAGATTAAAAGGAAGAGAAGAAATTAAAACAAATCATTAAACTAAAGTGAATAAGTTAAACAATAAATTATATTTAATTTCCTTCTTACTGGTAAAACCATGGGCATAAAAATAACATACAACATGGATGAAAAAAAGTGTGATTTATTCATTAAACCGACGAATAATTATCGTACATCTCGGCTGTCGTATTACTTAATGTCAGAATTTTATCAAAACGTACGCAACTATAAAACGACAAAAAAATCGTCCCTCAAGTATACAGTAAACGAAACATATATTAGGCATATATTTTTTTTAATGAATGATTCATAACCGTTACGTAGAGTAAAAAAAAGTTTATGAAAATAAACCAAGATAGAGTGCGAGAACCGTACAATGGATAAATGTATTAAATTTTAAAAATGGGTCGTGTTTGAATATTAATTTCATACCTCTCGCGTCATTTAAAGTTTTATCCGCTGTTCGAACGCGGCGCTGATAAGTCCAGTCGGTTAAAAATTGAGAACACTTTTTAACGAGTTATTACAAAAAAATCATGAAGCTAACATTCTAACGCAACGGTACAGCTTGATAAATTGTCTAGAGCCTCTGTCGGGTCATCGTTTCTTTCTATACGAATAGATTTTTATTTTATGATATTGAAGTTTGCTCTCTCGAAATGGAATGAATTTCTTTTGATTTTTTCACATAAAAAATTGTCAACCATTTGTTGCATACCTCCAATTTGTGGATTTATAACCAAGACCCAACAACAAGAATAACTAATTTTCGCAGCTTTACTGCATAAAGAAGAAATATTGGTAAATGCTTAAAAGAAAAAAAAAATCGTCGCATTTCACGATCCAAATTTCAATATCATATTTTTTTCTGTACTCGTATTCATACCGGTCAAAGGGACACAATAATATCTCATTTGGCGTGCTCGCGTCATGTTCAGCTGCTTTGAAACAGAGAAATTATTATAGAGCTTTTAGACGAGTGGATAACTCGCGGAACTTGCTATACCACATTGATTGTCTTGATTCCTTGACATTTTGATGTATCCTTTGAGCCCCCAACTTTCGCCCCAGCTGTTTTTCACGAGCCAATAATCGTTGCCGTCCTCGTCAGTTCCGTATCCGACCACCAACACTCCGTGATCCAATTCGGTGCTTGAGCAATCGGTCTCGTTGTAGACGCCCTCGGAATAAAATTGGAAACTCTGTTGGGAAGCATCGATGGCGACCGAAACTGGTCCGACGGTCGCAACTGCCGCTTTCAATTTTTCCTCATCACCTTCCGGTATGTCGACGAAACCAACGTCCTCGGCACCGCTGTTTTTGGGCCTATATCTGCACCACACAGAGGTATTTTCTTATTCATCTTATTTACGCAAAATGAGCCAGAGTTAAAAAAAAAAATGCAGAATTATCTGAATGAATCACGACGGAAAAGCGCAAAGATTTTCTCGACTCTTTGGTGATTCTTTGTTTACAAAGTTTCCTGTTTCCAAATAAGATTTTTTTTAACGAAAACTCATTTCGATTATAGTTTCATTAGACCGTCAAGAACAATGAAAATTATCTGAGATTGTTTACTCTGTAAATATTGTCTCTACGTGAATTTTTCGTATTTCAATCTTATTGAAAGAGTCTTTGCCTGTTACTTTTAACACCCATCGTCCCACGACCGGTCGAATGACCTTTTTCAAGAATGGGTTTATAAGGGAGACCCAAAGTAATGGTAGATTTAGTGAAATCATCGATTCGATTTAAAAATTATATGAATCCTTGTTATTTTTATTTCATGTTACTATGAAAGAAAAATTACGCAATAAAAATCAACAATAATAATATTCAATACAAATTTCATTAGACTTTCGGAAACAATGGAAAATTACATAGGATTGACACATCATTTTTCTACACTTCCATTTTGTCTCTCATATTTACAGTTCCTTAATGTGATTCGAACGTGTTTATTATTGCTCGTTATTGAAATATTAATTCATTTGAAATTTACTCATTTCCTTTCGACTTTTCTTATTTCTGTAATGACGATATTTAGCAAGAAAGTTTCCAACAAAAATTGCTTGCAATTCTAGTTTTTTAATGATTTTTCGAAAGCACTGCAAAATTTTACATGACGTTTTCAGCATTATTTCTGGGTTATTCATTTTAATTGGAGATTTATCGTTCTCAAAATTAAAAATATTTATTCATTTTAAAAGTTGCACCTGAATTTTTTTATTCTTGATTCTATAAGATTCTGTAAAAAAAAAACGCACCTGCACTTGTCATCTTCGGCCTCATAAGGATAGGACTTTTCGGTATCAAGGCCCTTGTTGTCTTTGATGTATTTGAAGGCTTGATCCATGAGACCACCCTCACAACCGTTGTTGCCGTATTTTCCGGAGCAATCGATGAGATTTTGTTCACTGAGTGAAATCAGTACACCGGTGTGTCTGAAGTGTTGACCTTCCAACGCGCCAGTCTACACATATTTATTGAGCAAGTTAGAGGATATTTTATTCTGGCGATATCAATTTATCAAACTATTATTGAAGTAATGAAACGTAGCGGGATAAAAGTATCATGGGATCTTAAAAAAGTTCACTATGTCATGAATTAATTTGGTTCTTTTGATACACTTACGCTTGAGAATGCCCAGCAGGAACCGCAATGTCCCTGATCTTTAACAGGTGTGACAGCACCGCTCTTTCTCCAATCGACTTCCGATGGAAGTTCAACATTTGCAGGTGCTATGAACTTTGCGCCGACCGGTCTTTTCTCTGATCCCAAAAGTTGGCCGGATGGTTTTTTGAAACCATTCACAGTTCGGATGAATTCGTGGTGAAGCTGTTTAACAAAATTAACAATAATTCATCCAAAATTAGTTGAATAATTATAATTAAAAAAAAAAAAAAAAACCGGTTAAGCAACATCTTCGAGATCAACCCAAGAGGTTCATTTTATTTTCGGGTAATTTTCACACTTAAAATTATGCATCAAATTATCCAACTGGGGATAATTCGGTTAAAGCGTTTGAATAAACAAGGAAACTTTCCAAATCCCTTTTTAAGCTACTACTTTTTAAAGTCAAATCATGAAATTTTTCAGAACGCAAAATCATAGTGAAAATGATTGGTTCGAAATATGTGTATTCTTAACAAAAAAATTTACCACATTTTATTCTACTTTTCTGATATTCTGCAATTTTCTTTCATGTTTGAAAAAAGTCTAGAGAAACTCCTTAAATTTACCGGATATATCCTCAAATGTTCTTGAATTTTCCACGGCATTCTGTTTTTTTCTACAAATTTATGAGTTCTGGATTCATATATCTCAAATTATATTAAAATATTTGGTAGAGAATTGAGCGATTTCGTTAAATCGGCATACCCACCATATCGCCATATTTGTTGATTGCGAGTTTGTACGAAACATGACCAGCTCCGTATTTACGATTGTGTTGAGCAATTTTATGTTTATTTTCCATGAAAATTTTCATTCTGAATTTATCCTCTACTTCGTTGTCGTACCTCTTGTTGTGTTCGGTCTGCAAAAAGCAATTTTGTTTTAGCACATTTCATCGATAAATGCAAAAGTGTTTGATACGTTGAAAATTGCAAGTTGCGATAGCACAGTCCAAAAAAAACCGTACAGTATTGACTTAGAAAAAAATTTCGATTTCGAAAGCTTGTTTAATAAGATAATTCGTCATGCCTTATAAAAAATACGATCCACTCATAAAGAAATACACGTGTCCAAAAAAAAAGACGAAAACAAAAAAAAACGCAAGCATCAATTTTATCGTCATGAGACTCCATTTGACAAAAAGTCTTTAGACTAACCGATTCAACGAGCGAACTTATCTGTAAAGGTATCGCGTTACTAATTAATGAAAGTCAACAACTGCGTCACCCTGACTTGATAAACAAAAAAAGTCAAAGAATCATTTTTCAATATGCAATTCGTCTCTATCATTCGGATTTTATCTCAGTTTTCAGGAAATCGGTTATTAAAATAACCAACTACAAATTTTAGCAGATAAAATTCTAAAGCTATTCAAAAAAAGACAATAAATTGGTTTTTTTAACGTTCCTCTATGCGTTTTTGCAGATTTGAGCTCAATAGATTATTCACTCTTTTATTCGACCTTTTTTTATTACTCTGCCGACAATGTGTTAAGGGGACCGTATGGTCTAGAAATTTGAAAAAATCGATTTTTTTTTTTTTCGATATGTCGAAAGTATAGTATCTCAAGAATATACTGTGAAATTTTCATGCGGAAATTCTCAATATTACAGCTTCTACAGCCCATAACGCAGGTAGAGAGCGGTCCGCGCGCTCCTAACGGGTCTAGCGCTAACCGGTAACCTAATCGGAGCGCAGCAGCTGTCCCAATCCTTCTCCGAAAATATATACCTGTATATAGTACATACTATATACCTATATATACTTTTCCCTTCCCCGAAATATACCTATTGTCGAACATTTGTGAGGGAAACGGTCATTTCGCTTTCCCCTGACTTGATCAGTACAACGTTACGTTTTGACGAACCAACATCGAAAATTTTGAAATAAAATATCAGAAAATATGGATAGAAAGCAAGGCCGTGACTCTTCTAGACGACCATCTTCTGTAGGTCGCAAAAGATATTTCAAGGGCAATCGATTCACTATCGAAAATACTACTGATTTTACGAGCACGTCTGCGAAAAAATTAAAAGGCAATGAGGAATTGGAAGTAAACGTTAATCCTACTTTCAATTATTGCATCATCGAATTCAGCATGATATTTTTAACGTTGCAACAGTTGTTGAAGTGTAAAGATTGTAACGGTGCGGTCACTTTTAGCAAAAACGGACAACGTGGTCTAGGATTCAAACTCTCTGTGAAGTGTGAGTGTAAAGAAACTTTTATTTTGTCTTCGCCGTTAATTGATAAGGCATTTGAAATCAACCATCGACTTGTTCTCGCCCTGAGAATGCTTGGAGTAGGATTTGAAGGCTTGAAAAATTTCTGCGGTCTCATGGATCTTGGACAAGGAATTTGTAAGAGTACATATTACGGCATCGTGGACAATATAAAAATTGCAGCTGAAGCCGTCGCGAAAATCGTTTTCCAAAGAGCATTGAAAGAAGAAGTCGAGTTGAATGTAAAAGCTGGGCGTCCCGCGGATGAACTTTCTGTGTCTGGTGATGGATCGTGGGCGAAACGTGGATTCTCATCGCTTCTCGGTATTGCCTCGTTAATAGGGAAATACAGTAATAAAATTTTAGATGTTGTCGTCAAATGCAGTATATGTCAAGCCTGCTCTCAATGGAAAGGCCAAGAGGATACGATTGAATATGAAGCGTGGTATCGAGAGCATGAAGATCACTGTGACGCAAATCATACCGGAAGTGCTGGCAAAATGGAGGTAGACGGCATCGTGGAAATGTTCAAGAGATCGGAAGAGTTGTACAACGTAAAATACGCGAACTATATCGGAGACGGCGACACGAAAACGTTCAAAGCCTTATTGGACACAAAGCCTTACGGGGATGATTTTTTAGTTTGCAAAAAAGAATGTGTTTTGCATGTTGAAAAACGTTTGTACAAACGTGCTGTTGATGCGAAAAAAAAACATGCACAAATACAGAAAGCAACAAAGAAATTGACAGAAAAAGAAGAGGGAAAAAAGACACAGCGGAAATCGATAAATAAAACACCGAAGCGTCAACAATTGACGAATAAATTATTGCAAGAGCTGTCAACTTATTACGGTCTAGCAATTAGACGTAATTCAGATTCGACTGAAGGGATGAGAAGTGAAATATGGGCAGCATATTATCACAAAATTTCAACAGATGAAAATCCGCAACACTCGTACTGTCCTCCAGGTTCCGAATCGTGGTGCAAGTGGCGTCAAAGTGAGGCTGCAGGTACTTTAGACACCTACGAGCACCCACCTGCT
Organism: Rhimphoctona megacephalus; assembly: GCA_963989365.1. Taxonomy (NCBI): domain Eukaryota; kingdom Metazoa; phylum Arthropoda; class Insecta; order Hymenoptera; family Ichneumonidae; genus Rhimphoctona; species Rhimphoctona megacephalus. The sequence goes on from OZ022414.1 coordinate 56,374,202, forward strand.
CTGTGCGATGAAGCACAAGAGATATTAAAACCAATTTATGAAGAATTGACAGCAGAGACTTTATTGGAAAGGTGTATTGGCAGTAATACGCAGAACAATAACGAAAGTTTCAATGCTTGCGTGTGGCACCTTGCGCCGAAACATCTGTTTGCCGGAAAAAAAATCATTGATATTGCCACTCACATTTCCGCTTGCATATTCAATGAAGGATTTGCATCCCTATTGAAAATAATGGAGACCATGGGCATAACAATCGGGCCACAAGCGGAGCAACTAGCGCAAAACCGAGACAAGCTGCGAGTATCGAGCGCCAACCGTAGGAGCACGGACAACTCCAAAGAGGCTCGGACAGCTCGAAGAAATGAAAGGAGTGAGGAAATCTTGAATTATGAACGTTCCGAAGGAATCCTATATGGTGCCGGAATCGCGGATTAACTGTAAGTATTCAAAATTTGCTCAATTTTTGAAAATATCTGTACCTCAAACTTTAAACTCATTTATCTCGAAACGACTTTTTTCGGCACTGCGCAGGTGAAAACAAAAAAACTATTCAACCGAATCACTTGAAATTTGGATATGTTGTTCACAACATGTATGGCTATCGTCGGAACTACAATCATAATTTTATTTAAATAATTTCTTATTGTTTATACTAAAAAACTAGTGAAAAAAAAACCCGATTTTACGAATTTTTTTTCAAAAGCGCGCCATTTTGTCAATTTTTAATTTTTTCGATTTGTTCTAGTCCCGACCATAACTGCACTCTTTCTGATTAAGAATCTTCTTGAATTTTGTGTTTCAGATGAGTAGAAGTCTCGGATCGATCTTCACCGTCCGGGTCGGATTTTTCGAGAGGGTCGTCTTCAATGCCAATTATATGATAATAAACACTGTTTTTAAAATTAAAAAAAAATTTTTTTGTATACTTAATAAAGGTAGTAATAAACCCGAAAAGTTAAAACATCGATTTTTAAATTTTTTATGGCAAAAAAAAAATCGTGAAAATAGGTGAAATTTTCGTGCTCTAGACCATACGGTCCCCTTAAATAAATATTAGGAAACACCTCGTACTATGGTCACATAGCGAACGAACGCGAATGGCAACCCGGGATCGCTGAACATGCTCGCTTGCCTTTGACGTTGTGTCTACATCAACCGAGCATATTATACAAGACGCGAAATAGGTTCAAACACTAACGCTCGCCAGCGTTCGTGCTTGCTTTCGGAGGAACGTTCACATTGTTCCGTTCGCGTTCGTTCACTCTGTATCTAGCCTAAGATAAAATTGATTAAACGATAATGAACACTAATTGACTGACGATAATGGATGATCGTGGAAAAATGATCAATTTTTTTTTCTTTCATTTTTTTCCAGCATTTCTCAACATTTTTTTCACAGATTTGAGTTCGATAAATTAATTCAAATTTTAATATCGTAACATCGGAAAAATTTTAATATAAAAGATATACAAATTAATCTTCAATTAATCTGAAAATTAAAAAATAATTTCCATTTATTTGGAGACAATTATTTGTAGACTGAAAAAATATTGCAGGATGGAAAAAGTTATTCCATTTTGCAGGACAAATTAAAAAATTTGAATATGTTAATGTTTAAATTGTTGAAACAGAATGCAATTATTATGTCAAAAAAGTTAACATTTTTTTCGCAAATCTAACATATGAAAATTGCTCAAATTTTTTTAAAATTAGAAATGAAAAGCAATTAAAAAATTGAAATTTGCAATGCATTTCCACTATGCAAACTCATTTATCATTCAATTTTTTAGCATTTTCAATATTACACTAAAATCCTGAGAATTCATCTCAAAAGTTTAATGTAGTGCGATTCCTGAGAATTTATCTCAGGAATTTAATATAGTGGGCGTTATAGCTATCGTTCGCTTTTCATCATTAGGTAAAGATTTCATCATTAAAATTTCATCATTGAATTTTAGTATGAAACCTATGCAAGAGAATTTCTTTTTCATTCAATTAACTTTAAAATTTGTCCATTTTCTTATTGACTTTATAGAAAAAGCTCATATTATAAACAATTTGAAAACAAGTTTCGCATTATTTTTATCATCGCTACAATTTTTTCTTTGAAAATATATAAAGAGAACCTGAAAAATTAAATTTTCCTCACTTTGAGTAAATTTTCTATTCCCAATTCTATAAAAGTGGAGTATAAAGGGAAGAAATGCAAAGAAATTTAAATTCACAAAAGTTAATGAATAATTTATAGAACAAAAATATTTTTGTTTCAAAACAAATATCTTGTATACTGAACCATACGACAACAATTAATAATAATAATTTCAAAACCTATTTTTAATTAATTTTATTTAATGGCTAAGTTCCTTCAGGATGTTCATATCTCATACATTATTTTTTATATGTTTTAATCAATACTGAAATCATGATGAAAATGTACGAAAAGATTAAGAAATTTCTTTGTTATTACAAAATAGAGGAAAAAATACCTTGAAGGCATCCCATTCAGCTTCAATAAGATCCAAGAATGTGACGGCCTGCGCCGCAGCAAAAATAGCCATGAATACAACAAGAAGAGTCTTCATGGTTGCTTATCTTTTGTCTGTAAAAAAAAGAGGGGTAAAAAATAAATTATTATAAATATTATCGATAGAAAAATAAGTTTCTGAAAAAAGAAGTCACATGATTTGAGGAAAAATGTACTTATCATAGATTCGAGTCATTAATTTCATCAGAAATTACAAATGCGTAAAAGACATAGATGATGAAATTACTAATAAATCTCTTTGTACCATTGACCGTAGTTTTTTATGTACTACTTGCACATTAGAAATTTCAATTGTATACTTCAATCATGATGAAACAAATAGTTTAATGACGAAATTGTTTGTCTGTCATTTAAACATTAATTTCAGCTTGATAATTCATTGCAATAATTATTCAAAACAATGACTTATTATTGCATGGTATTTATTACTAATAAAGTAATTTGTGATGAAAATATTAATTTGTTATAAAATGATTTATTACGACTTATCAATTTGTCTTAATAATTTTTTAAAACAATTAATAATAGTGAATATTTATAATATTAAACGATTCAATTTATCACGAAAAAAACATTTTCAAAATGCAGAACTTGATCTAATCATCGCATCAAAAGATCGTGAGGAATGACCGAAATTTTTGTTGTTTCAAATTAGAATAAAAATGATGATTATATTTCGAAAATAATTGCAAAGCGTGTGACACAAAGAAAACATTGATCCACAACTGTAGGGGTGTACATATGTATTACGAAAGGAAGTTTCGTCTTAGCATTCGCGGTCAAAGGGGGAAAATACATTCCACAGTGATTGGTTCTCGAATCACGGCTACAGTATGAAATTTCAAGGTAACATTGTATACATAATAATACAGCTAGGAAAAATTCTGCATGATGAAATTTTACGGTAATATATTGGTAACCCCAAAATCCCAGCAATAAAATTGTGGAAATACTATATTATTTCGTGTCCAAACTCGCGAACGTACAACTTCAATACATACACAATAGCTTTGTATACTTCTTTGTTTGACAGGCGATACTCAGTGACTCACGAGAATGCATAGAAACGTCGTAACAGTGATGAGTAAAAAAAAAATGATATGCTAGCTGCAGGTAATTATTTTTCTAGTCAATTCAAGGAAAATCAAAATATTCGCGTAGCTTTACTGCATAATACTCAATTGACGCATCACCGGATATGTTGACATTTATTATGAAACGTGCTGTTTGACATACATAAATAAATATATCTAAATACTTGTTATACAGCTTTTGATTGACAAGGCACCAAAATTGTTTAGTTATTGTGTAAGCCAAATTCACTCACCAAACAAAGGAAAAAAAAACAGGATAATCTTTGATGGGCGACGCACAGCAAACCAGGAGCGCTCAAGAGCTAATGACAGGAAGAATCGCAGAACGCGCGACTATGATCTCGATCTTCGACGACTTGTGTATCTAGGCTTTACCACCACCTTTTTCTCCTCCCCACCCTTTCACTCACTCTCTCTCTCTCTCTCTCGCTCTCTCATTCTCGCTGTCCTATACCTCGGTTTTCAAAGAGGCGAGTGGAACGCGACGGTGCACCACGTGAGTCATAACCTACACTTTGATCGTATTTTACGTTTATACATGGATATATATTTATAAGCTTGAATGTATGGATAAATCTGAAAAAACCATGAGTGTATACAAGGCTTTTATCTGGTCACATGAGATTTTTCCACCCCCATTGAACTGGTAACCCGAGAGAAACAGTCATGTTTTTTCAGCCCGATTGGCTCATGTGACTTTGATAAATCAAAATATTATATATACATATTTCATTGTCCTCCTTCCATTCCTCTGTATGCATGTATACGTGTATGGGCGTTTCGAAGCAAAATCAAGTGACCTGTGACTGACAATGAGAACAATAAATTCAATATCCAAAATGCAACGAAATACACAAACCTCAATTTTTTTCTCAATTCATTTCATTTTTCAAAAATCGAAAATCCAATCAATTTAAATTTTTGTTCAACTTTATTTATGAGTAGTTTGACTAATAGCGAAAAAATTCATAAATATAGAATTTCTCGTGAATACATTTTTTTTTGAATCGAGAATCTACTTTTTTTTTTAGTTTCATTTACGACTTTGATCCCAGCAGTGGCTAGAAAAGTCTTCAAATTGTTGTACAGATTTTAAATTTTCGTTATATCAGTGAATAATTTGAATTTTCTAACGATTTTATCTAAAATGCCCCATGCATGTTAAAAATAGATGAGACGATTAATTGTTTACTTTCATAGATGCGATAATTAAGCCCTTGACTCTATCGAATCGTTAGTCAAAATTTTATGCACTTTTGTATCGTCAAATAACAATATTGGAATTTATGTGCAATCAGGCGTATATGCAAAGTTTATGCTTTTTCCCTCTATGATTATGACGTAGGATATATAATTACTAACTGCGTGATCAATGATTGCGCAACGTGAAACTCGTACTGCGCAATCTAATATTTCACGAAAATCTTGTAGACTCCATTACATTTTTTTGTCTCTCTCGTTTCCTTTGCCGCTCCTCTTTTTCTTTCTCTCTCTCTCTCTCATTCTGTGTACACATGTTATGACTGAAAATACTCAAAACCCAAATAAATTCAACTGGATATAGCGTCTTTTTTCGCACCTCCGATTACAGCAAACACCTGTGTTCGTTGCTATTGCGTGGTTTCGAGATAACCCGAAAAAAAAAATCTTATAAAAAATTGCGTTTTTTTTCATTCTGACTGGTTCAGAGAAGTATTAAGGTGATCTATCAGTTGCATGAGTGGGAGGTCGATAACTGAAAAGTAGATACACGGTTTTCTCGAAATATCAAGCGTGTCCGAGAAAACCGTGTATCTACTTTTCAATTATCGACCCCCCACTCATGCAACTGATAGATCACCTTAATAAATTTTAAAAATGCCAATGAGCTTGTGTCATTATGTATACATCACACAGGTGGCGCACGTAAACCTATTTCATCATCTTTTCGTGTGTTCGGCAAAGTATCAAGAACATTGCACTCGATATTAAATTTGCAAATGAAAAAAATTTCTTTTTTTTAAATTGAATTGTGTCCGACATTATGAATATCGATTTTTTTAGGCTATTCTGGAAATGACTTATTATCATAAAATGATTCTCACTTTTCGTATGTCTAGAAGATATATTTAAGGTATTTTTTGGAAAAATTGCCAAATTATAATTAAAAAATCATATTTATCGTGTTTAAAGAATTCATTATATTATTTTTTTTCAATATCGTAAAACTAATTAAAAACGGAATATATCCGGAAATTAAAACGCGCTATGTTCGCGACAAAATACTGATTTTTCAGAAAAAGAATAAAAATACATAATGTAAAATATGACATTGAATTATGAAATTTATCGAGAAAGTTGATTTAATTATTGACGATCGATTAATTCAAATATTGTAAACAAAGAATTTCAAAATTTAGCACTCATTTGACCAGTGAAACGAGTTCTTATTTGCCAACTTCACGTGTGAGAAACTTATTTATATTTTCGTATAATCGATACACTGCAACTTCATCGAACTCGACGATCCTCGACACCAGGGAAACTAGAGAGAAAGAGTGAACACAGCATAGGCCAATTTGTAGTTCCAGCGTGCCCAAAACACGTTGATGCTATACTTTCTGGTTTTGCCACTCCAGCGCTCGTGACCGAAAGTACTAATGCATATAGTAATAATAATCCTCAGCGATGTGAAACTGACCTTGTACTTTGCGATCGCAACACCTCTCATTTTGTACCAATTTTTGGGAACACTTCTTAAGTACGGTGTGTTCACTCCTTCTCTCTAGTCTCCTTGCTCGACACCAACGAATTTAGATATTGTCGACGCTGTGTGTGTGCAGCCAGCGCTGGGTTTTATTTCGCGACCTTTTCGGAGTAAAGGAGAAAAACATGTCGTCTCCACAGGAAACTTACGATGTTACGTCGACTCAGAAAAAAATTTTGCTAGCCCGAGCGGCTAGACGTGAAAAACTTCGTCATTCTTATTTGGAAGAAATTGGCAATCCTTATCGTCCGGCTAATCAAGGTGGCACATTGGCAAGTGTTTTTCTTCTCTATACAAACCTTTAATTATTGTCCAAGTTCCAATAAATCGAACGTCACTCGAATCTTATTTACAAAAGTATATAAACTGTCGTTCTATAAAGATTAGAAACAATATTAACCGGTAATTATTCAATGAAGTCTGTCGATCATCAATGATCGTTCAATGTCAGCTGATGACTTTTATTGTTACGTAATTTTATAGTATTCACACGTGAATTATTTCTCTATATGGAAAAAGTATTATTATTGTATTGAGATATTTTTCGATTTTGTGCTTTAATTATAATAAGTATAAAATTTCGAATAAACCGTTGACTACACAAAAAAATACAACTGTTAAAAAGGATAGATTTCAAGGTAGTCATCTCGCTAGAAGTTATTCTATAACACTTTTTAAAATTCAGAATACATATTCAGGAAACTATTATGAGATTACTTGTTAAATTTCGGAACGATTCACCATCTCGGATTGGAGATATTTCCTATCACAGATTCTACATTTCTTATAGGAAGTAATTGCAAATTTCATATTTCTTGTGATAACTTTTAAACTTTACCACAGATTTTTTTTTTATAATTCACAGTTACAGAGAAACATATGACAATGTTTGTCAAAAAGAAACCTATGATTTTGATGGTTTAGTTCCAAAAATATAGCGATAGAAAATAACGGCGAGTATTAGGAGATGAGCAAACGTTGTTATTTTTAAATTTCTAATATTCATATCAAGCTTCCTTTTCGTTACTTTATAAGTTTTAACATTCTTATAAAGATGGGACTATTAACATTATTAGGATATTCTGCAAGATATATCCAAACTTTCATGCATCAACCACAGAGTTAATTTCTCAATATTAATGCAGGGAGAGAACTACCTTAACCCTAGATCCCTACAATCTATTTTTCCAAACGTGAACCCTATAATGGGTTCGAAAATGACCCCAATGTTCTCATTAACATGAAATGTTCCTCACATGCGATAATAAGGTTTAATTGTACACCATTCTTTTCGATTTTTAATAACGAAGAGAATAGTATATGATAAAGTCATATTTGATGAGCATTTAATGATGAAAACTCTATAAAACGAAACAAATTTCGGAGAAACGCCAAAAAGAAGTTTTTTACTAAAAAAATTGGGGTCGTTTTGGAGTAGGGGTCTAGGATTAAAATTTGTATTTGATAAATAAGCCATCTTCGAATTCACACAAAATTTATGGTATTGAAGTTTACATCGTTGGAATGCAACGAAAAATATATTTTTTTTTTATTTGTTGTTTTTTTAGTTATTGTAATAGTCCTAATTTTCTTTCGTATATTCAGTTTTTAGGTCCCAATAAATATTGCCCAATTATTGTGACAAATACTGCACAGAAATTTTGGGCTTTGTTGATGAAAAAAAGGAGTTTCGTTGCAGTCCAACGATGCAAACTTCAATATCGTCAAAATTTAAAGGTTTTTAGTGTCCTATATTAAATTCACTCAGCAAAATTGTTTGACCATTTCGATTGTGTCACTCAAAAGGATTATTCTGTTCATTCTATTTCATGAAAGTATTTTATTTTATTGAAATATGCGTTTTTGAATCGTACATAAATTCCTTTATATTCGATTAAGCTTTTTTTCGCGTCGTTCAGATCTGAACATATATGAAAACAAACATTTAAAAAAAAGTATGAGATTGAAGAAAAAAAGACTGAATTCCGTAAACGTAAAAATCGATAATAATTGGGAGATTTTTTTTCGTGTAAAAGATTAGATTTAAAACAAAGTATTGTTAAGATACAACAATATTTTATTTATTCTGCAATTGTCTGATTTTTAAAATTGTTCAAATCTTTTTTAGGAGATTTAATTTTTTTCTTCTACTATTATACTTTTTTGCTTATTTAAGCCGAAATAAGTTATTTCCATTGCAACAATGCAAACTTAGATGTAGAATTCAATAGTGTATTCAGCAACAAAGCAGAATAACTGTTTGAATTTTATAACATTTCTGCAGATTTCAATTAAAGCAGAATTTGCTATTAGAAAATTGGACATAAGGAAAATTAACATGATCGAACGAAAATAAAGCAGCATTGTTTTTGTTAATATGTAATTATTCGTTTCCTATACAGTTTGATGCAGGGGTGCAACGTTTGCATGCGATGGTCGTTACCCAATCAGAGTTCTTTAGACCCAATTGGAAATCAGGTTTATACTACATAGGCGTTGGGGTTATACCGATAGCCCTAGTCACGTACATAATGGTCAAAACTAAAGTAAGTACAAAAAAGAGAAAAGTTTGGAGAATTATTGATTGTTCCTTATTAGACTTGCTCAAAAAAAAAAAAAAAAAAACTAAAATAAGCAATAATGAGAATTGTTAATTTTAATAATTGTTCCTGTTTTTTCGTTTTGCAGGACATGCAAGAAGAGGCTTGTCGCACTGGACAAGTCAGTTACAGAGACAGAAAATATAAATTCACGTAAACGTTGAACTCAAATGAAAATCTGGTAGAAAATGTTGTTTGATCTTGAAAGTGTAAATTGAGAATAAAATGAAACGAAAAATACTATACGAACGTGAACATTACCGAATTATTCTTGCCAGTACTAATTTATCATAATTATATCAACAAATTATTACTTTTACGAATGAAATGTTCAATTTTACAATATTTGTTAAAAGTAAACAAAAAAATCTGAACTTCAGATTGTAACTGGAAAATCATTCATTTCAAGTGATTCAAGTGACTCAAGTCACTCGACTTTATTCGAAAAGTGGCAAAAAGTTTGACTAAATTTTGAAAATAGAACTGTGGTAAGGCAAAATCGCTAGTTTTTGAAAATACGAAATGTATAGAAAGCAAAACGAAAGTTGTTGAAATGAAGAAAGTGTAATATATAATTTAAAATCGTTCTGACCCATAAAAACCTACACTCTGAACTCAAACAGTTTCAAAAATATTTAAAGAATTAATCACGCAATTATATTCGTACAACGACACATCTTAATGTGTCATTGTTAAATGTTCACGAAGGTTACAGAATTTTCAATATAAGCGACACGTGATTTAAATACGATTTGTTTATTGGTACAATTATTCATTATCTGATTATCGATCTTCCAATTGTTTATCTCGGGCCACAACTGCGTCGTCAAATTTGACCATATAAGTAGTGCCTTTGTGCCAATGAGCCGTCACCTTGGCAGGCTGAAACAATAAAGTTCATCATGCTTAAATCGTGCGAGATTCAATTAGAAAAATGCCAACGAGAATACTCACGAAACCGGAATCGCAGAGCACAGCTTCGACGATTCCTGCCACGAATGAAGCGCAATTCAAGCTTCCTTTGTCCTTTGGCACTGATACAAATTTATTTACCAAAGATTCTTTCTCTATTATGTAATAAGTACGCTCGTCGTCATTGGCGTGCTCCAATTTGTCAGCTTCACGACCAAACAATGATTTCCATAGTGTACTTTTGACAAAGAGTAAAGCATTCAATAATTTTATTTCACGCTTGCCACTCTTTTCTCGAACTACTAGAAGATCGGTTATTCTGTGGCCGACCTCGGCTCCCATTTCTGCCAATCTGTCAAATTGTAAATATATAAATAATTCGTTTTTTTCTAAAATTAATTAAAATTTATAGTATTTACGATTCAATCGTCCTTAAGGATAAATTGCACATGTTTCTCAGTCAAGAATTTTATTACACATCAGAATTTCAGATTCCATTTAATAATAATTTTATTATTGCATATGTCTGTTACGTATTAAGGATGGCTGAATTTAAAAAATTTTTTTATGAACCACTATTATTTAATTTGTATGGTATAAAATTATTGAAATAAATATATGTGTAATTAATCCTTAGAAGGAAACCTGAATTAGAACGCTGAAAGAGTATAATTTTTGTCATTCTTTTCTAAGCTCCAATGAAATGAATCTTTTTGAAACTTTTTGAACTATTGCATATTTTGATATTTCAAAACCAATTTTCTAATACAAAAATATTGTTTTTTTATATAACGTATTCAGAAATGTTTCAAAGACTCTGACACTAAAGTTGTTTATCCATGTACAATGCAGCGTGCATAATTTTTGTCTGAACCAAGGGAACCAAAGAATTTTTTAATGTTTATATAATTATCTTGAGTGTGATCTCATTTTTTTTTAAATATTATCATTTAAACGAATTGTAAGACAGGAGAAAAAATTTTGATTTAAGAACAAAATTGTCAATTCAAATTTTAAAAAAATGTGTTAAATTCGAGGGTGTAGTTCCGAAAAGCCCATACCTCTGATTGATCTGAATTTTGGTATACATATGTATTTTGACCCGCTGATTACGAATACGATAGTGAAAATACCCGCAAATTTCATTTTCAAGGTCAAAATTACAAAAAATTGATTTTTTAAAATGTTTTTCACGTTTAGTGTAATAAATACTGATCTCAGAGAAAAATGTTTCCTACAAAAGTTGTAACTCATGAAAAGGTTGACATTTTTTGTTCTATAAATTTTTCGTCTAAAACTATTTGTTTTTGAAAAAAATGGAATAATGCTCTGAGAAAAATGTGATAATGCTCAAAAATGTGTATATCTTGCCAAACTCCATTAGTTTCAATATTATAATCTACTTACGCACTTTACTGCGGGAAGGTTGGAGTTTGGTCTTGAAAGTGCATGTTTTTTTCATTTTTTTGTATTTTTCTTGGTTTTTTAATTTTTTTTGTATTTTTATGTTTTTACAAAAATACATATGTATACCAAAATTCAGATCAATCAGAGGTATGGGCTTTTCGGAACTTTATCCAAATTCGAACTTAAAAAAATATCTTTTAGGTTCTTGAGTCAAGTGGATTGGTCGAATAGATTTTTTTCTATCTTATATGCCAATTAGAAAAATATAGAGAGAAATACAGATAAGGTTTATGGTCACAAAACCTGAGACTCTTTGAGTACATACAGGAGTGAGAGGACTTCAAATTTGTTTCTGAAACTCGAGGTCAGTAAAAAAAAAAAATTGAACCGTGTAATTCAGTTGTCCCTCTTAAAGGTAAATTTACACTTCGTTTTACGACACCAATTAATGACTATTTTAATCGGCAGCAATTGAAAACCGCAAAAAAAAAGTTCGTCTCACAAAATTAAACAAATGAGTAATAACTTACTTGCTCTGCAATTCTGGTACAGTATATACACGATTTTGACAATACTGTACAAGTTCCGAAAACAAAAGTGCATAACAACTGAGGCTAACCTCCCCTTTTCCTTTGCTCAAAGGTTTGTCGAGTATACTTGTTCGCGAACGAACTGCAGATATCGTCATGCTCGACATTTCGAAAAGTTGAAAATTCACGCTCTGCTTATTATTTTGTATTTCACAAATGAAAGAAGTTTAGAGGATTGTGGAGGAAATTTTTCTGTTTTCGTGACAGGATTATTTGACAGTTTATACCATAATAATAACAATAACAACAAGTGTACTGAGAATCGACGTGTCGATATTCGATAAATCGATATCTACATTTCGAACGTTAACCTTAAAAATATAAATATCATTTTTTTATATGTTTGTACAATCTTTTAAGTAAATCGATGCTCCAATTAACTTTTTATTCAAAATTCAATGAAAAGTCGGTTAATAACTCGAACATATGTTTAAACTAAAAAAAATATGAAAAAATGCGACCATCTTTTTTCAAAAAAGTCACGTGATTCAATATTTGGATAATGCTGCCTCTAGCAGTGAATTGAAGAAATATTCGCCGTACGCCTCGCAAAGCCTAGAGTTTTGACACTATCAAAATAAGGAATAAAAACAGAAATGTCAACCGCTCCGCCTGTCAAACCTCCTCGAGGAATCAAGCCCACCAAAGAGATCGTAAGTAAATTTTGTTTTCGACTCGCGAAATGTAAATGCTAAATCGTTTGTAGATTTTTTGGTGTATTTATTATTGTTCAGAGGTTATGAATTTTATTTTTACATTTTTTTTCTATTTCGTTTGTTTTAAACATTTTTGAATATTTCACATAGAGTGGGTTGTTGATCTCAGTAATAAGAGCTTTGTCAGCGAGCGAAACGAATGAACAGAGAGAAGTTGAAAAAGCAAAACTCGAAAAAGAGTACAAGAGAAGTGATCAGCGTCTTGATGAATTAGTGTCGCTCCACGAACAAGATCTTACGGAAGTCATGAAAGTTTGTACTCCAAAACAGCCCTTTTATAATTTTCTAATCATCCCAGATTTTGACAATTGTCAATTCAATGAGTTTTGTGTTTCCAGATTTTTAGTACTCTGTCTGAAAGAGTGACTGCTTCAAGAGAAAAAATTCACGCTGTTAAAGAAAATTTAAATGCTTGCAAACAACTTTTGAGATGCAGGCGAGAAGAACTCATGAAGTTATGGCTCGAAGGCATTGAGCACAAACATGTTTTACAACTTTTGAACGATATGTGAGCAAAAAATCTGTTTTCCCAAATATTTTGACCCTGAAAAGTTTTTAGTTATAATTGCTTTGGATCAATGGATGTTAGAGCATTTGAACAAATTTTTCACAAAAATATCAGCAAAAAATTTATTTTGGAGAATATTTTACATCTGGAAATTTATTGCATTAAGATATTCGTGTCTCTACAATCATGTTGAAAAATTAACTCTCCAGTCAATGTACAAAAGCTTGGATATAACTTGCAGAATATCCTTATAATGTTGGTTGTTATATCTTATCGTGATATACAAACTTGTAAAGTAATGAAAACAATGCCTATTATACATTTTAGCGTATCAAAAATAACAATGTTTCCCACATTTCCTAACACTTACTTTTATTTTCTATCGATATATCTCCAAACCTAAACTACTAGTCAAAATACTAGTTTTTTTTGACAAATTGTGTCATGTGTTTCTCTGTAATTGAGAATTTTCTGAAACAAAATTTGTAAAGAAGTTTTAAATTATTGGAGAACAGAAGTAATTTGTTTACAATCCAATAAGCAATCTTTGAAATCTTTAAAAACTCGTAACATATGATGCTTCACAAAATATAATATTTTCCTTTCAAAGTAGTTTTTGAAACGTCATCATTCGTTTAAAATCATTTGAGTGTTAATTATTAATTTCAGGAAATTGTAATAATACATGAAACATTTTCACAGAGATCAACTTCGAGACGTACCATCGCGTCTCAGCAATTATTTAAACAAAAAGTTGTATCTGCACGCCACTCAACTGCTTGTTTCATCGCTATCAATGGGCGATGGTAGCCTCGAAGGTGTCGAAGCACTGAGAGAAGTGAGAATGGAACTGGAAACAAAAAAGCAACAGTTACATATGAAACTTTTGGAGGAGCTTAGCAGACATTTATATCACGAAAATACGAGAGAAGTTTATCTCAAAAGACAAGGATCTGGTCGTGATTTTCAACGAGGCAACGAATCTCGTAGCTCAAGAGGCAATAAAGTCAAACGTGCTCTTCTCGATGTTATGCCTCCTTATCCGGGAACTCAGACGCCGAGGTGATTTAACGTATTGAAAAAAAAAAAAAAATTACAATTCCATTTCATGAGTTTTTTTTATTAAAAAAATATCAAAGTTTGTTTTTCAAAAAAATATCAAAGTGTTTTAGAGTATCATTTTCAGGAAGTATTGAGGATTTTTTTCTTTAATATTAAAAAGCTGATTATTAGAGCGTACTGCTCTAAACATGATCAGTTTTCTAATTTGGAAAATAACAATTATCATTTTTGATTAAAACTACATAAGAGAATTTTGACGTAATTTGAAAAAAAGTAAAGCTTCAAATTGATCAATCAAAATGACCGTGTTTTATAATGGTAAATCAAGGGCTAATGAGAATATTTATTCTCAGAGGGAACGTGAACGTCAATTTGGAAGATTTGAGCAATATCGTGGAGGACGAAAACTCGTTAAATCCAGAAGAGAATTCGGAACATTTTATCGCTATAATAATAGAGTGCCTTGCTTTGCTCAACAAAATACCTGAAGCTGTAGAGGTATGTTATATTTGCTACAAATAATAAAAATTTGTTAAGTGAAGTCAAGACAACGAATTGGAGTATGAAACTGAAAAATCGTACTTGCCTCTTGTAACGTGATATTTTGTAATGGAAATTTCTATTTTATCAAAAAAAAACTACCATTTTAACATTTTTTTTCTTGCAGGCAATAAAAGTTCAGATGCAAACCGAACTGTTGAATATCATAGCTCGCACGTCAGATCAGATAAAAAGAAATCAAAATAAGCAAGCAACAGCGAGTAAACAAATGTCTTCGCAAAATATGGAGATTTTAGTGGGCGGTACTAACAATCCAACAGAAGGTCAAATATTGTTGTTGGAATTGCTCAATACTGTGTTCGATCAGATGAGATTGGTTGCTGCAGCTCATTCGATGGCTTTGCGCAGTTTTTCCCATGTTATTCAAAAGTATAATTTACAAGTACGATTATACGAAATGCCCGATGTGTGGAGTAGAATTCAAGCTGTTGTAAGTAATTTCATCCAAAAATATTTTTTATTAACAACTATAACGTTCATTCTACAATTTTTCCAAAAGATTTATTATATTTGCAAGTTTTTCAACAGGACTTAATCAGTTATTGACAAATTATTAAATCTTTGAGAATTATTTAATCGTCAGAAAGTTATTTCCAAATGTAAAAATAATTTCATTTCTTATTATGCATCAAAAACATAACAACTGCAAAATAAGCTCCGAAAAATGTAAAGTATCATTTTTGTTGCAGCTCCAATTATTGTTAACGGAATATCTGGATATACAGAACATGGTTGACGGACCGTTTCACTCGACAACGGCTCTGAACGAGCCTACCAGTGATATAAATACATATTTTGCTCGAAGAAAGCCACAACGGCAGAAAACTGGTCGTCTTTTTAAATTTGACTCTTCCTCACATCCAAAAGCTTTGAATAGTTATCTCAAAGAACATCGATACAGTAATTTCAGTTTGGTGGTAAGTTACGATTTCTTTCTCTTTTAATAACCATCTTTTTGAATGGGGGGGTTCGTCGAAGAATTTAATTCCCGAAAATAAAACGATTAGAGTACACCGTAATGCATTAATTAATTTTTAATTGTAAATATACTTAACACCTTAAAATATTACGGTATTAAACATGTGTTTACCTAAAATGAAGTTAAATACCTTAAGGTATTTTGATCTTAAATATGCCTACAAGTATCATCTAGTTTTTGACATACAAAAAGTACAATTTCAAAGTACAAGAAAAACAATTTAATTAAGATAAACACTTAATTTGATTAAGATAAAGTAATTGAGGTCAAGTAAAATTTACGTAGAAGAATCGAATACGTAGATTTGATATAAAAATTAATTTTCTTTGTCCACCGAGACGTTAACATATTTTTTGAATTGAATATTTTTTGTGACAAATTCAGGAAAATGGACAAACTGTTGGTGATAAGAAACTTGTCTGCGAACCTGATCCAAAGAATATCACGTTTATATTCCGACCTATGATGCAATTTATCGAAGAGATCGAACGAGCCCTTGACTGCAAACCAGGGTAAAATTAAATAGTTCTGCATTAACAATTTGGAACATTACGAGCATAATTCTTATGAATGATTTTTTTTTCATAATATTTTTGATTCGCAAGGATTATTTAAATTAAAAGATTGATAAGCGTAATTCAAAATTGTTACTTATTGCATAAATCGAAGATTTCATGAAAGATCTTATGAGAATAAAATTCTGCTTTTAGGTGTCCTTGTACTCTGAATAGTTTCATTGCTGATTATGTTAAAGAAATGTTTTTGGGTAAACATCACGTAATGGTTGCCACAACCATCGATACCGCGACAAAAGGCTCAGAGGCCTGGCGAGCCACAACTCCGCCTGAACTCATGAAAGATCTTGGCTTAACTAGACCTCTGTTACAGGTAAAAATCCTTCGTAGAATATTCAATAATTTCTTTTCGTCAAATTTTTTTATTACAAATTTTTTATGCGAAATACTTGCGACGTCAACTCTTCAGCCTCTTTCGTAAAATTTCAAATATTATTAAAAACTGATTTTTAGATCCGAATTTCGGAATTTAGATTCGAATAATAAGAAAATATCGGAATTGATATTTTTTTTTTTTTTTTTTTTTTTTTTTTTTTTCAAATTAACAAGAACTTGAAAGTCTGATTGGTTTCGATAAATTTTTTAAACTGGGTCTGAACATGTTTCTACGTCACCCGAAAAAAGGGTTGTAAGCACAGGAGTTTTTTTTAGTTTATTGAATTCAGGTAACAGTATTTTTTCAATATTTTTAAATGTGTAACTTTTTATTTTGTTAACTGAAGAACGATTTGATTATAATCATCGTTTTTTTACGATAATATTAATTTTTGAAATTTAACAATCAAATGTTTTACAGAGCACCGTAAAAGTCGAGCAATGTGTCGCCGAGTTGAGATCTTTGATAATTGCTCTACCACTACAGGGTGAACATTTTTGTACACTAGCGTTAAATGTACTACACAATTATCGAGAAACTTGTAATGCTGCATATCGCGGTATAATACAGCCGGACAGCGAAGACAAACGGATATGTTCGGCGGCGTGGCTAAAAGACGATGACATCAGTAGATTTATCAAGTACGCCAAATATTTATTTATTCTTTTTCTTTCTTCACAACGTAATATCACAAGAAAGAACAAGAAATACCAATTATCTCATAAAATATCTTTAAAAAGAAACGAATAATATCCAATTCTCAATAACAAAAAGAAAACACTGCAATTTTTGTAAATTAGCCTTAATGTCGAAAATTTTTCGATTTTGTATACTTTTTCAATTGTCAAATTTTGATGTATCTTGATCTCCAAAAAATCCAAAAAAGGTATTCTTTTTTATCAATTTTAAATTTTTGTGAGGTAACCCCAATAAACCGTTTATTTACTATTTCGATTTTATTTTCAACTTCAGGTGGAATTTTTTTTTTTTTTCAACAGTTGATCGCAAGTTTCAGACTTTTAGTATTAAAAAAAAAAGAATTACGAAAATTTCACTCAGATAAATTTAAGACATTGAGTTTAAATAAAATAAAAGTAGCTAAAATTGCGTATTTCATAATCAGAACAATTTTCGTAGATCATTCGTACCTAATTCGGAATGAAGCAAAAATGAACAAACTTGAAAGTGTGTTGATGAAACTTTTTGGGGTAATTTTACAGATCGCTTCCAAATTGGGATAATCTAAAGAGCGAGACTTACAAAAAACCAGGAAAGCAGACTCGTTGGCAAATGAGACGCCAGGAGACTCAAGATGAGGAGAGTCCGGAAGAAATACGTCAGCGTAATTTACGAGAGGCGGAAATTCTGGCGAGCAATCTAGGCGAGGGTGGAATCAATTCTCATGAGATACTTTCGGACGTTGGACAATTAAAAAGTCTAGCTTTGTTACAAGAGAGCATGGAGTGGTTTGCCCTATCGACGAGGTCATTGATCGCCGAATTGCATCAAGCAAGGAGTGACGTCGACGGGCAAACTCTTTTGCCTCCTATGCCAGCTTCGCTTGTCGAATCACTCCAACAAGTCGCCGACGAATTCGAAGATCTCGCTGATACTTGTATACTTGTTTTACATTTGGAGGTAAATTCAGATTTTCCTCAAATTAATCCTCTGGAAACTATATTCAAATCTGTTTCATAATCGAAGAGTAGCCGAAACGAACGCTTTTTTTCGGCTGACAAAAAAATAAATTTGTTATGTCGTCACAATGGAATTTAGTCAAAATATTAGATTGTTTTGAATTCAAAAAATAATTTTGGGGTTCATCGGACAATAGAACAGGAATAAGTTGATTTTTTACACACTTTTGGGTTTAAATCCAACCCAATTATTGAGTTTTATCAATATACAAGAGGCAGGAAATTTCAAATTGTCACTCAATTTTTGGAGGATTTTAAATCTTTAAAAAATGATTTAGGTACGAGTTCAGTGCTTCCATTATCTACTGCCGAAAGGAGAGTATAGTCATTTGTGCGGTGGAGTAAAAGACCCTCAAGAAGCTGATCCACGAGTTGAAGAACTCAGTCGAGTACTGCAGAATATAGACGAGGCGTTGCAGTCTACTTTGCACCCGAAGAAAACAAAGGTAAGACATGGAAAGTTAAGAATATTAATTAAACTTATAATATGGAGCCATTAATTTTATTATAAAAGAGATAAATTATTTAATTCACCTCAAACAAATATTAAAACTACAATTAATATTTTAAGAATAATAATAAGTGACGTTATAATTTCTGCAATTTGTATTTTGTAATAATTCTTTTTTCTTGATTTTTTTTTAGTACATTTTCGAGGGTTTGGGTCATCTAATAGCAAAGATTCTCATCACCTCGGCGCAGTACATCGGTAAAATAGACGAAAGTGGTATACAAAGAATGTGCCGAAACGTTTTTACCCTACAGCAGACTCTGACGAATATAACGATGGCTCGTGAACTCTCGCTCGATTACGCTCGTCAATATTTCGAGCTTTTTTACGAGACTCCCGAAGGAATTCTCAACAACGTGCTGGAGAACGGTGCGCAATTTTCCGAGCTCGAGTACATGAACGCTTTTCAATTGATTGCACGAAGTCAGCAGCAATACACATCGATTGCAAAACACCTTGAAAAGTTGTCAGAAATACTTGGAGAAATTGGAGTTACCGTTTAACAAAAAATTACGTAATTTACGCAAATAGGGAAAATTTATTTTTATTTTTGAGAACGTGACTTTCTCCAAGAATCGATTGGAATACTGTTCTCTGACACTGGCCAATGAGAAAACGAAAGTTCTGACAATTGTCATGATTTTGAACCTTTCCTCGTTACGATACATCGAAATTTCTCTCTTTTTTTTTCAATAATGCCAACATTTTATAGCAGCAAGGTTTTGAAATACGGTCAATATTTTTTAGTGTCCTAGCTTAAAAAATCACGAATAAAATGTTCAAAGAAAATGTTGACGGCTGTAAAAATACGAAATTGAGAATACAAAAGTAAAAACTTTGGTTGCATTCCAACTGTGCAAATTTCACTACCAGTCATAATGAGGATTTGACGAAACAAACAATGCGATTTTTTGTGAATGATCAATTGTCCGGGCTAAAGTGCAAGAAACTAATATTTGTTTTAGCCCAATGATGCTTGTCTGTTGCATAAACTTTCACAACAACCTATACATATCTTCAACGAACACAGGCGATGTAAAAACAGAAGAAACGATCCGTGATTTACCACTGCTTTTACGTACTTCGAGCTCTCTTGTTTTCCACACATTTTTCAGCACCGAATGAAATATCATTTCGATGTTATAATTTTAGACTGTCAATTGATACTTTTCTTTGCACTTTTAAAAAAATTGTGCAGCAATCCTTGGACGAATTTCATTCGGAAGCCTGTGATGTGATGAATAACGCAACAAAACTATGAGATAAATTAAACCTAAGTTGATCAATTAAATTTAGATGGATGCTCGTCGAGCAATAAACACGATAAAAAATCGCGTAGAATTGTATACTAGCTCGAAAAAAAAAATCATAGAGGTTCGATATTAAGTAAAATACTTCAAGACGCCTAATTGTTATACTCATTATATCCGCATTCATAATGTTGAAAATGTGATGAAGTTTTAATAGTGAGTAAATGAAAATCGTCATGAATTTTGTAGGTAATAAAGAAGTTGAAAGAAAAACGCTGAATTTTTTTTTTACTCAAGAGCCCTTGATCTTGTTCGGACAAAAAACCATCGGTAAGTGTTTATTAATTTGTAAAAAAGATTCAACAGTCAAGTGAACGAGGAAATTTGACAATTAAATTTAAAAGGAGAAATTTCCATGACGATAGTAAAAAGTTGCACATTTTATCATTGTCATGCTTTAACCACATGAAAAAAATGTCTCTTTTTTATCATTTTTTGTAACACTCACAAATGGTTTGCTAAAACGTCTCACGATTTTGGTTTCAGTCAAAACTTCACTTCAAAATTACGAAAATGTGTCTGAGCCAATTTTGATGCCATTTCGCCGACAGTATACATAAACGAATTTAGTGATCGGCATTTCAAAGGGGAGGAATTCATTCATTCTTCATTTCGCTTTTTTTGGAAATTCTCTATGATATTTTTTACATCCAGTACGTTATTTTGAACATGAACGTTTTTTGCCTTTTTATTTTACCTCTACTGTTGGACCGCGTTTTCAGACGGAATTTTTTAAGTGAGTTCCTCCAATCAAAATCTCAAAAAGGGTAGCTCAAGCTTATATTTTATTTTTTAAAAAGTTTTGTGCGATTTTTTTTCGCAAAGTTATACCGTTTTTAGCGAAAAAAGACCGAATTTAGAATATGCTGCGTAACACAAGAAATATTAGGTTTAAAAAAAAATTTCAAGAGAGTAAAAAACTGCATCCGCTTCCGATAAATTAACTAAAAATTTTTCATAATTTTTTTTCGAATTTTTTTTTTCAATCATGTTTGGTCAAAATCGTGATAAACTGATTGCTGTAACTCAAAATCTATGACGTTTTTGATAAAATACTAATAAGAGGAAAAGTTCTATTTTTTCATTTCGAACACGGTGGAATTTTTTCAGATTTTTTTTCGTAAACTTTTTTTTCACCTTTCAATTTTATTAGTCAGAAAAAATAAAAAAATATACAAATATTAAAAATTCTAATGCGTACATAACTAAAAAGTAAAACTTTTTTCCGTCTTGGTATTTTAGCACAAACCCCACAGTTCTCAAGGTATGACAATCAATTAGTCAGAGTTTTTACCAAAAATGGTTGAAAAAAAAATATACGAAAAAAAATTCTGAAAAAATGCTTGCGAAATCAACGAAAACGACGCAACTTTTTACTTTCCTGAGATTTTCTTTCAAACCCACTAGTTCTCGTGTGACGCGGCATTTTCTAAATTCGGTCTTTTTTCGCCAAAAACGGAATAATTATGCGAAAAAAAATCGCACGAAACTTTTTAAAAACTGAAATTAAAGCTTAAGTTGCCCTTTTTGAGATTTTGGTTGAAGGTACTCATTAAAAAAATTCCTCCTGAAAACGCGGTCCAACTGTAAAGGTGAAATAAAAAGACGAAAAACATTCACGTTCAAAATAACGTACCGGATGTAAAAAATATCGTAGAAAATTTCCTAAAGAAAGCGAAGTGAAGCTGAATTTATCTCTTTTCAAATGCCGTTCACTAAATTTGAATATGTACACTGCTGGCGAAATGGCATAAAAAATGGCTCCGAGACATTTTCGTAATTTTGTCCAGAAACTTTTTGCCGGTAGTGTACATAAACTAGTCTTCCATCTACCGTATATTCTACTGTACAAGAGCGAAAAAAAAAATTTTTTTACTTCTTGAAGCGAAAAAAACGTTAAACAAAAGAATACGCAGAGATTATTTCAAATAAAGAACTTAAAATATAACAATAAACTCCATGCAGGAAAATTTTTCAATTCGGATAAATAGTTTTTGTCCAAATCGCTGATGAGACTGATTTTAAAAATATAGTTATGAGAAGAAGGCATAAAAATTTTTCCTCGAGTGTAATTTTTCAAATAGCCACAAAGTTCAATTAGCAGTTATTAAAACGCAATATTCTAGAGGCATAAAATAGTAATAGTATTCGAATAAAAGTTGAACTTTTTTAAAGTTCATCATGGGAATAACCCCTTCAATGTTCATTAGATTCAATTGTGATTATACTATCGTTTCGTCATCTATTTAAGAAAACAGATTGAAGTAAACAAATTTTGAAGAATTTTGTGAGTTTTTATAAATTTCAGTTTTCACCCTTGACCTTAAATTCAAAATAACGCTGGATATGATTATCAGCATAACTCTTTTTACGCAAAAAACTACGGTTCAAACGGTATAAGACAAACAAATGTTAGATGAATCAGAATTTCACTTGCGTTATAACGCAAATGACCCATCACGTGGGCAAAGTTTGCGTTCAAAGAGCGAGCGTAGAGAACCTTAGGCAAAGGCAAATATTAAATTTTACAGGGCAAAGGAAAGAGATATTCTGCAGGAAATTTAGCTGTGGATATTTTTACTGCAGCATTGAAAGGAAATCTAGCCGAATGGCATCGAAAGAGTTTTGTTAATCCAAAAGAGAATTTTGCAATAGAAATTATGATCCCAAAAGAAGGATGGTAAAAGAAAAATACAAATTTTTGTACTATGTGATCATTTGTCGAATTTTTAGAAGAATCACCGTCCTGGATTTGGGATGTTTCCTATTGAAGATTTTACACTTTTATATGCGTGTCTTATGGGGAGCATTTAAAAATTTTACATTTATCGCGATAACTCTGAAACTTTTGCACAGATTTTTTTTAGAAAATGCTTAATTAAAGAGGAATTCATGACGAAGTTTGTAAAAAAAAATAGTATTTTGACCGTTCAGTTTTGAAGATATAGCGATAGAAATAAAAAATTATTACTAGATTTGAGTGAGATTGCTTTATGAGTTTTTACCTACTTTCCTGTAAGATATAAGTTATTATATCTTGCAGGAAAGTAGATAAAAATTAACGTTATTAGGATATACCGTAAATTACATCCACAAGGATTATCTTATTTTTTCTCTCGAAATTTCATTTTTAGGGTTTTCGCATGACGTTAAATACTGTGAGAAAACGTGAAGCTACGTAGAATCTTTTTTTGATCATTTTCTTTTACTTTCAAAGAATTTGGCGAATTTTTCTTCCAGAAATATTGCTTTATAGGGGAGATGTGATAAATCGGGCTGTTTTTGGAAAAGTAATATTGACCCTTTTAAAATAACACAGGAACTCGCAGATTCCTATTTGCGATATGTGTACGGAATGAAAATGCGTAATACTCACTTTCGATGGATCACGGAGCTCTGAGCGATTATCGGAAACCGGTAATGAAAAATGAGCGAGTGGATGATAAGAAGCAATACTGAATAAAATAATACAATACTTTTTTAATTTTAACATCTTCCAATTTGTATTCAAATATGCAACTGCAATGATATTTTAAGTATAAATGTGGAATTATTTTCAATCTCCAACGATCAATTTATCTTCAAGTGTTAAATCTTTCGAGTTATGGACGAACTATTTTAGGAATATAAGAAAAAAAGATTTAAAAAAAAATCATAAAGGGAACTAATAATTTAAGCATCATTTTTGAATATTGATTTCCAATAATAATAATTCTAAAAAATTATTAACATATTATTTAAATAAAATATTCTCCGCTAATTACTCAGTAGTTTTTTTTCTCGTTGCATGAAATTTGTTTATGTTAGAAATTTTGATAAAAGCATATGCATTTTTTAAAAATATTACCTTTATTTTACTTTTTTCTAAAAAAACCTGTAAAAAATTCATAAAAAATTACAAATTTTGTATATATTTGTGTAAAAAGATTCAACATCCTATATACAAAATTTCTAAAGGCTTTGTACGAATAGTTTCTCAGATTCCGCGTCCAGAAAAAGTCGAAAAGAGAAATAAAAAAAAAAATGAAAATA
Source organism: Rhimphoctona megacephalus (assembly GCA_963989365.1). Classification (NCBI taxonomy): domain Eukaryota; kingdom Metazoa; phylum Arthropoda; class Insecta; order Hymenoptera; family Ichneumonidae; genus Rhimphoctona; species Rhimphoctona megacephalus. Next base: position 56,398,423 of record OZ022414.1, read on the forward strand.
AAAAAGCTCAGAAGTATTCTACAATTCAACGACGAATTTCAAACGACGAAAATGAATCATCTGATTGTAGAATAATTATTTTTTTAAACAATGCGTTAATAGTTTTTTGGTAATTTTGTTAGTGTCTATCAATGCTCGTAATATTTTAAAGTTGGTTGAATTTTTTCAAGAACATTCCTTTTTCTTAAGAATTGTTTGTTAAAAAAATGCATTACCCCGACATTACATTATAAATATAAATTATATGAGAATTATTACCGTTCAATTTCTAAATAAATATTTGACTAATCTACATTTGGAAAGTTTATTTCAACAAACGTCTTAAATTTTCAAATCTTTCAATTTAGAAACTTTGCATCACAGGAAAAACCCATACATTTTTTTTATAAAAAAAAAACTATGAAATTAACTTTCGTTTATCTGAACATTTTGAATTTCAGAGACCATTAATAAAAAAGTTCGTGCTGCATTTTCAGCGTAATGTCAGCTTAACGGGACAGACCTAGTTGGAACGTCAAAAAAAAGGCCTTTTTTCCGATTTTTTTTTGGTCAAACGATAAAATAATTCACAACAAAAGTTCTTCCGTTTAAAAGATACATATGTAATGTATATGTTGCAATTTTTTCAACGCAATACATATCGAAATAAGCTGGTGACCGTCAATTGCCGAGGACGCTGCAAAAAAAAACACGGTTTGCGGTGATCAAGCTCACGCTGCAACGGCTCATCTGAAACAAAAAAAACGGAGGGGATTTTTAGTTAATGATATAATGCTCCAGTTGAACGAAGGGTTTTGAAAAATTTCCATTTTTCACAAAATGGCGGCCGTTAAAAGTCAAAAGTGTTTTTTTGACCAAAATATCAGTTCCATTTTTTGCTATTAAAAATAAAAATAATTATCAAAAAAAAAAATCCTTCGTTCATATGGAGGACTACCATGTATAGAAGAAGTGATATAAATTTCAACCCGATCGGTAAAGCCGTTCTCGAGCTACAGTGATCACCGACTTCAAAAACATGGTTTCGAGAAAAACGCACTTGAAGTCCGCTACCTGCTTACCTATGGCTCAGACACGACGTGCTACAAAGTCTTGTATTTCGGCGAATAATGGTCCGATTTACATTTACCTGGGCGGAAAATGTTCGTAAGAGATTCTACTTTTTGAAAATGAAATAAAAAAAAATCGATTTTTCGAAAATTCTAACTAGGTCTGTCCCGTTAAATTTCGATAATAAAGTAAATTAAGGTTGGCAATTTTTAGATAACTTTCGACAGCAAAATTATGTCAATTTAATTCCAATCACAAAATAAAATTTTTAGTTAACCATTGAACAAATTCACATAAATAAATCAAATAATTTCCACCTATCCTTCGAGACAAAATAGTTAACGGAAAAGGCCACGCCTTTAACGAAGAAGCAAGAGCGAGAGTAAGATAATGAAATACCGATCATTCAAAGTTAAACTATGGATCTCAAGATTGGGTAGAATAAAATAATAGAATTTCTCTGGGCAATTTAATTAATAAAACAACGATAACTTCGCGAAAGATTTGTGCTCGTGCAATAAGACGTTACTAAAATTTTCCAAGCGCGCGCGTACCCCGAAATAATATCGTTGTTTTAATTCCCAAAATTTCTCAATAAATGTCGCGACAAACGATACTCAAAATTCAACACAAAAAGATCAGAGCGAGACGACGGCTCACCGCTATGGTTTTAGTAAGTGAAGATCCGGAAAAGGACCACGAATTCTTCCTTCGAAATTCCGGCTGCGTCGTGTTCTTGAACGGGTTAGCCACGACTTAGAGAAAAGACGTCTTCCCTCGTTGCTTCCCAAAACTCGAGTCCTCAATAATTGTAACGAGATCGATTACGCCGCCTAGGGTCCTAATTTCCCAGTCTTCGCCTACTCGCGGGAATCGCAATCGTTCCTTCGAAAAACTTCCCTCGCCTAACGACCGCTCGACGACAATAGCGACAATATTTGAATTCGCAATTCGGTGAGGGCTTCGAGTTAGCGAACCTCGCGTCATGACTTTTAAGTATTCGAGATATTTAAAATAAACTCGAATCGCCAACGATCCACGATGACGCCGATAGCCTCCCCTCTCCGTTCGAAACCGTCGCTCGTTCGTACATGAATTATAAAAGTAATACAAATGAAATTAATCAATCAAAAATACGGTCGCATTTGACCCTTCTGGATGCTCGAGAGAAATTCGTCAACGACGAAAAACGCTCCTTTCCCGTATCGTGCCAATAGTTTTAACATTACACCCAGAAAAAAGTTCTATTTAGATCTACTAGGATCGTTTATTCGATTTTTTAAAATTTCAATTATCAAAATTTCTATTCGCTTCAGCTAGAAAACTGTATTTAAATCAAATAGACAATGCTATTTGGGTTCGCTTATTCGAGTACCCGCATTAAAGCTTCTTGCTTCGGCCACCGCATGGCGCAGAGCGTCGAAGCATTCCGCACATACGAATTGGGCTCTGGATGTGCATAAATTGCGGGAACCAAAGCAGTTTTATTATTCTGACTGACTATATCTAAGAAGACGTACGCGAATTTTTGTACCTTCCCAAGGTCGCGGACCTATGAAAATATTATTAAATAATATTGTAATTGAACATGGTCTAAATAATAATAAAATATTATTTTTATTTCAACTTCAAAAGTTCGTTTCATTTTTGAGGTAAAAATATGTTCGATTTTAAAAAATATATTACATTTTTCATTAATCAAGGATATAAAAATAGTGTGATTAAAAAAAATAATTTCTTAAAGTTAAATAGATCTCTATTTGGCCGTGAGACAAGGAAAAAAAATGATTTGATTTAACTAGATTCTAGTTGAAACAACTAGATGTTTTTTCTGGGTGTATGTGACGTACCCAAAAATACCATATCACACTTTTTATTTCTTCGTTACTCACGATTGAAATTGTGGCAGGTTGATTAAATGACAAAAAGAAACTTCCTCCAAAAATACCAGAAATTCACCGAGATTGATAACCTTTTCCACCTGCATATCGATTTTTTCTCAATTTCTGTCAGAAACGCCAAAAATTTTGGCAACCTTTGAAGAAAAAAAAATAGCAGGTGCCAACGACAAAAACGAGACAAGTTTATTGAAGAAAATGTAATGAGAGAGTGCAAAGGATTGTTTTGCTCTACATACATAAATAACACGCGACTCTCAAGTATGTGTATGTGTTGGCCTGTAATTTAGTCATTTACGCGAGTGACCTGGATCGTTCATCAATATTATCGTTGTCATCGTATACGACAAGGTGAAAAAAAAGTAATTAAGCCTACTGACATGTGATAATAGTATATACGTGTGAGCCAACAATGAAAAATGTGCTAGCGAAAAAAAAATACAATTATTTTGTTCGTTCATACCAAAACATAATGAAAACTTTTAATCAATAGAAAGTTCATTTTTTCATTTGCATGAAACATTCAAAGATAAATAAGCATTCGAAATGTATTAATAGTCTCGATTTTACTTTTTTCCTTTTAATTTATTATTATTTATTTGGAAAATTACATGTTTAAGCATTTTTCATATGATTACGCATTCGTAAATTAAAATTTTGGTAATTACAAAGTTGCTTTAAATGCTCGAAAAATACGACTTCGTTTCGAACGCATGTTAAAAAAAATGCTCAAATTCCACTTTGCCATTCATACCAAGATTTAGTTTCCTCGTCGAAAGCAATCAATACTTTGTAATATAGATATGCTCGCTCATAAAGACCTTGTTGCGACACTGTTGATTTGTTGTTGGGACGTATGGTTGACGGTTATATATTAAGATAGGTGCTAATTTTAGATACTGATTTTCATCCACCCACCGCGGCCGTGATCAAATAGGCTGGTAGGGCTCCGGTTAATTTGTATATTTTAAGAGGTTGGATCACTCACTGAAAATTCGCAATGATTAACAAAAAAATGGCGGGTGTACATCAACTCTCCGTTCACACTTTTTTTCGGGAGGGTTAACGGACGGAAACGTAGCTCATGCAATATTTGACCACCAAGAAAAAACGGGAAATTTTTCAATTACATATAAGATCAGCTACAGAGGTACGTAGGATTGTTTTGATATATTGATTTTTGTCGAAATGGCGCATTTTTCAAAAAAGATTAAATATTTTAGGAAATAATCATCAAATAATTGTTTATAACAAAAAAAGTATGCAATATAACACAAAAATTCTACGTGCTTTCGTAGGGAATCTAATTTGGAAAGTTCAATTCAACTTTTAAATCAATTGGTGAAGATTTGTTCGAGTTATGTCTCCGCCCAGTTCAAAAAAACGTGGTTTCGAGAAAAACACTAAATCCAAAATTCCGAGGAATTACGAGTCCCCATTAATTGTCCATAGTTTATGTGCTAATAGTGACATCTATAATCATTCGGAGAGTTTCTAATATTCTAGACACTTCAGGTAGCAAATGTTTTCATTAGCCCTTGCTGTTTTACCTTCTTCAATGCTCCTGAATTACAACGCGTGACAGTGAATAAAAGACGTTCGAAGCAGACCGAGAGGGGTGGCGGAAAAATTCGATATTGGGGTACTTTGAGATTTCGACCGCCAATAGTATTTTGGTAAATCATTTTTAAGACCTCTAAGCACATTTTGAGCCAAAAAAATTGATATTTCCAAAATTCTAGACTGACAAAACCCCTTAATTAATAAAGATTTTATTGGATGTCAGTTAACGTAATAGCTAGTGATTATATGCACTGACTAGCGTCAACACGAGAAGTGAGTCCAGTTGGTGAGACCAGAATTTAGTAGAATCAAAGAAATACGTAGGATCATGCGTAGCAAAATAAAAGATTAAATGAATCGACTTACGTCTGATTAAATGAAATTACAATAAGCTCCTTTATTTGGCCTTGACAAAATGGTGATACATGTTTCTTTCGATCCTCTTTAATAATTCGACAAAGTGCAAGCTTGGTGGTAGCCAAATTCGCTTCGACAATATTGGTATAGTGACTTACATACACACGCAGCCTTATTACAATGTTCCTGAATAATTTAGACAAATGATGCGGACCTTAACAACTCAATACAATTTTGCACTGAAGCAATTAAGACAGTTACTATACAGTTTAATTATAACAGATTGAGATCGTTCTGTTCCGGTCAAATGCCCTGCATAGATTTGCTAACGAACCCTTCGTCTCAGTAGCTACCTAGTAAATTCGAATGTTAGGGGGGGGGGGGGGGGGGAGGCGATCGACCTAAGAGGAGAGGCTTCACACGTCGTATTCATTAAAATTCGGGCATTCTAATAACGCTCGATATTTGAACGGTTTTACCGTTTTTCATCCAAGCAAACGAATCGAGAACAAGTTAATCTGTTTTAAAATATAAATTTCGGAATACATATAATTTGAATATCGACGTGGTGTAGCGATCAAATCCATTCACCAGGCTTTCATAGTTTTAATGGTGCTTCATTGTACTTAACAGGTATAAAAATAATTACTCAACTCAAGTTCCTAAATGTAAGCTGGATAATTTACTGATTAGTACATACAAATGATCTTAATGTTGTCTAAACCAAATAATAGATTGTCCTAGTACTTTTCTTTTTCAAGAAGTTGAATCATGTTCTCTATAGAAATTTTTTTTCAATGTGATGCCTGATGTGCAATAGCTTAAATGGAAAAAAAGCACCAACAAATAATGCCAATTACTCAATTATAAAAGTGCTCCACTGGCTGATTTCGGAAATAACTTGTGGTTCTTCATGCTCTGGAAGAGTCTGAAAAATGTTTACCTATGAAAAATGTATCGCAAATACATAGCATAGCGTAGGAGCAAATACATAGCAATACTTGGTGCCCTAGAAATTACCGATCGAGGAAAGTTTCCATGGTGACGTAAGTGTTGGGTTTGTAGTTGTGTTTCCAAAGTTCCTCCATCTCTTCCCCCATTCTCCTCTCTTATTTCTCCTCGAGTTTTTATGCCTCACCATCGGAGAGCGAGGCGAAGCGGCGAATTGGGGTAACTGTTGGTCCCGAGGCTCTCGGGGATTCCCCGACGTCGCTACTAGTCATCCTGCCAATTAATATCAATTTCACTAATCTCCGGGACCCTCTCACACTCTTTATCACCGCGTTTGAGCCAACCCTTCATTTTCCATTGTCCTTCGATAAAATACTCGAGTCTTGCAGAACTTTTTACCACAACGGAGATCGAGAAACGTATAATGAAAAACGTTTGTTGTCGTACATAAATGCACAATAATAACAACTGTAATCGTGGATGCAGCATTTAGGCGAGATATTATTATTGTTTTTATTATTGTTCAATGTCAATGACACGTGTCAATGTGCTGAGTCAAGGTTTCTACGGTTCCGACACTCATGGGTCCTGGCTCTGCGATTCAAATCACTCCGTGGCTCACACTCCCTGAACAAGAGGGTCAGTGACAAAAACAGCCCAAACGCATTTTACGAAGCAGATGGAGCAGAGACTTATTACGTTATTAATATTATTATTATTTTTTACATTAGATCCTTACACTAGGTAGGTGATTAATCAAGTGTCGGCTCTAGTAAGATACTTGCCACTATTGATTTTGTGATTTTTATGCTATTGAAGTGAGGAAGAAGTCCAAAGTATATACGACAGACAATGGAACCGGCGTTTGCATGGATGTTGGCCTGTTAGCAATCCGAAACTTCTCCAAATTGCGGTGACGAGGACTTTAGGGACCACTTCAGAGTTATTATCGATAATTCATTTAGAAATATAAGAATATTCAAGCTTTATTATCTTAACGGGACAGACCTAGTTGGAACGTCAAAAAAAAGGCCTTTTTCCGATTTCTTTTTGGTCAAACGATAAAATAATTCACAACAAAAGTTCTTCCGTTTAAAAGATATATATGTAATGTATATGTTGCAATTTTTTCAACGCAATACATATCGAAATAAGCTGGTGACCGTCAATTGCCGAGGACGCTGCAAAAAAAAACACGGTTTGCGGTGATCAAGCTCACGCTGCAACGGCTCATCTGAAACAAAAAAAACGGAGGGGATTTTTAGTTAATGATATAATGCTCCAGTTGAACGAAGGGTTTTGAAAAATTTCCATTTTTCACAAAATGGCGGCCGTTAAAAGTCAAAAGTGTTTTTTTGACCAAAATATCAGTTCCATTTTTTGCTATTAAAAATAAAAATAATTATCCAAAAAAAAAATCCTTCGTTCATATGGAGGACTACCATGTATAGAAGAAGTGATATAAATTTCAACCCGATCGGTAAAGCCGTTCTCGAGCTACAGTGATCACCGACTTCAAAAACATGGTTTCGAGAAAAACGCACTTGAAGTCCGCTACCTGCTTACCTATGGCTCAGACACGACGTGCTACAAAGTCTTGTATTTCGGCGAATAATGGTCCGATTTACATTTACCTGGGCGGAAAATGTTCGTAAGAGATTCTACTTTTTGAAAATGAAATAAAAAAAAAATCGATTTTTCGAAAATTCTAACTAGGTCTGTCCCGTTAACACATGAATTTAATCCTCAAAGTACACTTAGGATCTAAAATGCAGCAGGCAAAGTTTGAACCTAGATTTGACAACCTGGTCTTCTAAAAAATTATAATTTTACTTAACATGTCAATATTTTGTTTCGACAAACCGTTTTCTCGTGTTAAAGTAGTTTAAGAAAACCCTTAGAGTCATAAATTTAACTTTCCAGACAATGCATGATGAAAGCTTGGATAACTTGCGGAATATCCAAATAATGTTAGTTATTATATCTCATAGAAATGTAAGACCTTATAAAGTGATGGAAAAAATGGTTAAAATAAAAATTAGAGATTAAAAAATACCGACGCCCCCCCCCCCCAAGTTCCTTAATGGTCATTTTAACTTTCTATTGCTGTATCGCCGAAACAACATGGTCAAAATCCTATTTTTTTTTCTTACAACCTTTGTCATTTGTTCCTTTGCAATTGAGAATTTTCTAAAAATAATCTGCAGAAAAGTTTTAAAGTTATCGAGAGAAATTACTCCTCGTAAGAAGTGCATGTAAAACTGCAGATTCTTTGATAGGAAATATCTCAATCCCGGAATGGTAAATGCTTTTGAAATTTGACAAGCAATACTAGTGTTGTAATATTTACTTTTAACTTTATGTTACTGCAGGAAAGTGTATACTTTCTTTGTGTGTGGGTTAACCCTAGAACCACACAGTCTATTTTTTCCAACGTAAACCCCACACTGGGCTAAATAATTACTCCAACCTTCTCTTTAGCATAAAATGTTCCTCGTATGCGATAATAAGATTTAATTGTATACTATTCTCTTAGTTTTTTGATAACGAAGAGAATGGTGTACGATAAAGTCGCATTTTGTAAATATTTAATGGTGAAAAATCTATAATACGGAAGAAATGATTTAAAAAAAATAGTTCAGGAAGGAAATTTGACATTTTCATGGGGTGACTAATAACCCTGTTGTGAGATTCTAGGGTTAAAGTGCTCTATCAATCGTTCTGTCGATAAAAATCCTGCTGCGGATTTTTCTTCGATACAGTTGAATTTTCGAGAAAAATAAAGCTTATGCGTTGTTCGTCTTTCATCAGAGAATAAAGTGTGATTTTTTTTGTTCTCGAAATATTAAGTATCTCCAATAAAAATGTGAATCTGCTTTTCAGTCATCTCTCTCGCACTCACGCAACTGATAAAGCGCCTTAATATTTGAAGCAAAAATTCCTCGATAGAAAGAGACAATAAATAATGATACAAGTTAATCCTATGTCTATTGAATGGTAAAGAGCTGCGTTAGCTGGAGCATGAAAATGTAGCAAATTCCTTTCAGGAAGCTAATAAATACCACTCTTGATAGTGGGATGTTGGAAAAAGTTCGGACTCTTTGAATCACCTTCATATGAAATATATAATAACTGCTCTACGTCGGATTTATCTTCAAACATATTCGCAAGTGAAACATTGGTTCGGGGGTTGGAGCGAGTAAATGAAAGAGGGGAATGTTGCCCATTGAGATCAGGGTGCGTGCGAGTTCGCAAAAAGGGTATATAAAGCTGTGTTATCAGCTGTGGAATTGCCAGAACAACATTCAGCGTTCTACACGTATCGTCTTCTAACCCACAGTGTACCTAAACTATCTAGTTCCTCATATTCCATCAAAATTTTACGAAAAGTCAAATTTTTTGAAATAATTCAAATAACGAGTTGCTCGACGGAATTAAAAATGCAACGGCTAACGATTTATACCCTCGCGATTTTTAGTGTATTGTGTCTTATCGGCAGTGGATATTCGCAGGTATGACACGTTTTCAGGTTTTTATTTCATCATTTCAAAATGATGAAAAAAATGTGAAATTTGATATCCAATTTTTGTCAAAAATCTCATGAACTTGTTAAGTGTTTATTGTTTATTGTTAAAAAGTGTCAAAGTTATCTTTGACACTTTTTTTGAGTTCAATTTTTAAATTGATTCTTGTACACAACAAAAATAGAATTTAAAAGAAAATTTATCCTTTCCGTACAGGTGACGTTTTCGAAAGGATGGGGACCAGGAAAACGCGCAATATATGAAGATCGATTAAATTGCAAGTTGAACACACAACCCTTCATAATTGCTTACAACATATTTATGGTAAAAGTAGTTTTTAATTATTTTATCCTGCAATTTTTAGAGTAAATCAGAATTGAAAATGCATTTTTTTACTTGTAAAAACACCGTGTCAAAAAATCTGCACTTTACTCTGATTCTCGAAAAAAAAAAAATCTGATTTGCTGATGAATTATTTTTAATTTCGTTTTTCGTTGATGGTACTCATGAAAAATTTTCATTCCTCAATATTTTCAATTAGTTTTTCATTCTAATTATTCGATAATGACGAGTCAAAAAAAAAAAAATAATCACATTTTTGGATTAAACCTCTTCCTGACGGGAATTCGGTATTGCAATTAATTTTACGACTATGGGAATGGGTTTTAGAACACTTCGTATATTTTTCCAATATTTTTGCAACAGTAATTTTTGTTCCAGTCGGAGCTGAGACAACTGAAAACTTGTGAAAGTCGAAGGATAATGCCTTACTTGAAATCATACGATGAGAGTCAAATAGAGGTGAACACACGGATGAATGAACGATAGGAAAAAAAATCTTGAACCTGCACCGGGTCGTCGCTTACTAATCCGAATGTACGTGCGACGATACTACATTTGATGACATACTACGCAATGAAACTTATTTCTGTAATGTACCACTGTTTATCAATCAACGCACCAATAACGTTTAAATGCTTGACGTGTTGTATTACTGAGGCATCAAAATAATGACAATAAAAACACACGAAAAGCGAAAAAAAGACGGTTGAGAATTGAATCCAAAAGATCATCTCCCTCGCCCTAAAACCTTAACGATGAATTACAAATGTTTTTCAAAAAAATTTAATTCGATGAAAATTTCGAAACTTCGCATTAGGACAAAAATGTAAGAAAAATAAACGATGTTTAAAACTTTAAAAACATCGAACGAAAATTCCGATCTAAATTTCTCTCCTTGAGTCGACAAATTCTTACATGATTGAAGAGAAAGTTCCAAATTATTAAACGGGATCTATTTGGCTTCATAAGCTTGTAAATTGAAAAAAAATCGATGGCATCTGAAAATGTGACGGAGTTTATTTATTCTCTGTAGAAAAAAATATAACAGTCTAAAATTACGAACGGAATGCTCTTCGAAATCATCGTTTTCATTCAGATTCGGAATCTGTGATATCGTAGGTTCTTTTTGGTTTCTGCGAAGCTGCTGTGCGGAATTGACCCGATGAGCTCGCGGCTGCGCCGTTACCACGCGTAGAATTCTGAATAATGTTGCAAATTAATAAAAGAAATATTGCAAAATCGATGGGAGAGGAAATAACATTGATTTTTTCATACAAACCTTTGGAGGACCGAATAAATTGGTTTTTTTGGCAGTTAGAGGCGAGACGCTCACATCAAGAGCCGCTTTTCCTCGGGCACGCGCTAAACTTCCTCTTGCTCTTGCCGACGTCGTTTTTGTCGCTCTTCCTCTGCCCCGAGAACCTCGGCCACGGCCGCGTGTCAACGTCTCATAATCCTCCAAATCTTCCTCACTCGGCACATCTTCCTCATCATCTTCCGCGCCTCTTACTCTCGATTGAGTCGGCTTCTTCCGGATCTTTCGCGTTGCATCGTTCAAAAGATTTTGAACCTGCAATCAGCGAACAAACAAATTATAAACAAACAACAAAGATTTATATGCTTTTCCATCATATTTCTATAAGTTCATAAATATTCATAAGCATTTATGAGTTTATCAAAATTATTCTCTTTTCATATACCCGAATACTTATGAAATATTCATATAATTTAAGAAAAAAAGTATCATTACAAAGAAAATTAACCCGAGTGGAAATAAAATTCATCCTGAATGATCAAATATCCAATTACATAAAATCGATCGAATTATTATTATATAATTCAATTAAAAATAAATAATTAAATAATAATAAATAATCTGCATTGTAAAGATTACTGAATAATTATAGCAAATAATCTCGAAATCGTTGTTCGCAAATATTTTATGACAAAACAATATTTCATTTTTATTATGAGAATTGTTATTCTCGCTTTAAATTTTTGGTAGAACCTTTTGATGACATTTTTTCGTTCACTGAGTTGAAAGAATTTTATACCCACATCACGTCTTTCGTCCCCAGGTTGCTCAGTAGCACGTCTCTCATTTCTGTATTCTCCCAGCTGATATATTATTTCCGCCTCTTCGTCCATATCATATTTTTCCATGTATTGTAAATTTTTCTTTAATTGATGACTGAAATATTGAAAATATTTTTGAATCTACAATATCAAGTTTATAAGAACTTTGAGTAAAAGTTGTGCATGAAAACGACAAGTAATTGTAGTAAATTAATTGTTATATTTATACTTAATGACATCTTGAAAGGCATCGTCGTCAGCAGCCTCGACATATCTGTTCAGCGCCTCGTTTAAGCCATCAACGGATAATACTGTCAATTGATTCTTTTTGTCATCGCGGGAAAAATATTTTTTTATCGAACCTTGAACCGACACGTTCCAATCGATATCGTCCTGTTAAAATTTTAAATAATGAAATATTTTTCAATTCAGTCGAAAAATGAATGAATTAATCAGTGCAAATTGTAATCACATCATGACGGAAACATTCGTTTATATCTGCATCATCCTCATTCTCTTCAACGTCATCGAACAAAGATTTCTTGTTGGTGGCACCCCTGTCTTTTCGAAAAATTATCATATCTCGTGAGTTTGCCACTGTATCGTGATACTTTCGGGATATTCTGAAAATTAATATTGTTCGATTAGCACTTCCGTAAAATTCGAATATTTCGGTGATACAACTCAATAATACGGGCAAATTATTCAAGATTGAATATCACGGGCGAAAGATCACAAGATTAAAATTACCAAGCCAAAAAAATACATCAATAAAATATCACGACAAAAATTTACATCGTAAACAATTCACGACGAAATATCACACCAAAATATAAATATCCCAATTTATTGATACTTATCATTTTACGAGGATAAGAATAATATGTGAGTAAGAGTGAAAATTTCTGGCATTGGGCTTCCAAAATTTGGTTTCAATTACATATCGAGCATTCACAGATTTCTAAACAAAACTGTGCTGCACTCACTAACCACTGTGCTAAACGAATCCAGATTATCTCATTTAGGAGTATGACAGCAAAAATAAATTGGAATTTATCGAAAAATTTGTTACGTCATAAATATGGAAATGCATTATTTATTTATTTTTTTCTTATGGTGTCGTGTTGCGTTTATCTTATCATGGTGAAATTTTGTCAGTTTTTCTGATGTATGATAATACGTAATGGAAGCAATAGTTCTAAATGAATGTATAAATTCCAACCAGAAGATTTACCTAATGGGGTCGAATAATTGGGCATCCTCATCATAGAATATCCTTAGTCGAATCAAAGGCACGGTAGGTTGTTCAGGATGACCTAAAAGGTAAAAAATAAAAAAATTAAATTGGTTTCATAATTTAGAGGGAATTTTCAGTTATCAATAAATTATTAATAGAAAACAAATTTTAAATCAAGAATCGAGTTTTTGGACCAGGAAACGATTGTCAATTGAGCATATTTTTTTCATTCTGAATGAATTTTGAAATGCAAAGCTATTTTTATATATATTTTTTTATATTGCAAACAAATTGTAAATGAAAATTTATCAGTTAACCCCAAATTTGGAAATGTGATCAATTTTTCCAAAGTCGATTTTTAAGTGTAAAAAAATGTGTGAACAAAAACTGTGAAAAGGTAAAGATTTCCACAATAACCAATTAGTAAGAAAAGGTAACGAGCCTGTTAATTGTAGCGCGGTTTTTGGTATGAGAACGTTCTGAATATATTCATCGATGTACTGGCAAACGAAATCGGCGAGAGGTTTAGTATAATCGGCCTGAACGTCAACATCTTTAAGACGAATATTATCGAAAACGAAGGGTCGAACTGTTTCCAGTTTTATCGGTTCCATGTTGAAGCGGGTTTTGTTTATTTTCAATAAGCCAACATGTTTTTCTGCGGCTTCACCCTCGCAAAGAGACGTCGCAACGGGACTTCCTGCAACACATGAAATATTCCACATGCAATATTAACCGAAATAATTCCAAAGTATCGAAACCAAAATTGTTATCTGAAGTTATAAGCAAATTATGAAAACCTATTGCAAAGAAATATCCATTTGTCAATTTTTAACCAGACCATTTACGATTTTTTTGACTCATTTTTTTTTACGATTCCAGAAGGATTATATTATGTATTTTATTAATCCCCTTTTTTGTTTCAATTAATTTTTGGCAAAACTGTTCCTAGTTGCAATTTTTTTTTCGAAGTTTATCCTTTAAATTGCATAAGTTTCAAAAAATGTTTATTTTTATCCACAAAAAACTTCCACTAAATTGCTCCAGTAGTTGCTCGAAAAGCAATTTTTTGAATTCTATTTTTTTCGACCTTTGTAAGTATTGTAACGAAAATTTGAGATTGTAAGAAAACGAAAATTAAAAACTTTGTAAGTGTGCACTGGTTTCGATGCTGCACTTTTTTCTACTTGGCATAGTTCATAAAATTTTTTTTACCAACCTGGTTGAGTGATATAATAACTTCGTGGAGGATCGGCCGATTGATCCACAATTTGCTCTGGTATTACGCGGCACTGATGCTCGTGACCCCAAAATATTAAATCCAGAAACGCTGGTAACTTGTTCTCGGGAATATAACCATTTGCTGTGTGCTTAGCACGATTTTGATGAAGTACAAACATTTTGAAGGGCTCTGGTATACCGCTTGAATGAAGAAAATTGAGCTGGACTCATAAAAATTAAAATATATATATAAATCAGAATTTGTATGTTGCCTCATTCGCGTGAGTAAAATATTTTCTGGAAAATAATTTCATATAATGGAAAATAATGTTCAAAAATATCACTGGAAGTTACAAAACAAGTTTTCTTCAATGAAACTGTTACAAAATTACGAAATATGAATATGACAAAAAGTTTGACATTTTTTATGCTGCTTTTCTATTTTTACGATATTTTTTCAAATGAGTTGATTCAAATTTTTTTTTTAATGCAATGGTCAAATACTTTGTTACCAATCAAAGTAGCAGGGAAAAAGTTCATTTGAGTATGTACTAAATGACAAAAAATTTGATTGAACCTTGTCGTCTCTGAGCAATCTTGACAATCGCTGATCGTTCATGTAGCTCAAGCCATACACAGATACATAAGTTTTTCCCTTATTAAATACCAGTGGAGGAATCGTAACGTCGTTCAAGTCAGCCCATTTGCCAAAATAATTGATGAATCCAGAAGCTCCGAGTATGTCCATCGTTCCAGTGGACTCAAAACCTTGAAAAAATTCCAAATATACCAATTTCCCAAATTTAGTGAAATTAATTATTCTAGAAATCAATTGTTGCTTTTTCGTACTTGGATTATCATGATTTCCATGGATAGAAAAAATCGGCAACGCCACATTCAAGTTAGGATCTTCATAGTTGACGACTTTTTTGGACGCGTGAGGAAAAATGATTTCAGGATCGCTCAAAAATTGGATCTTGATGTCGCTGTTGAAATAAATTAGGCATAAAACAAAATGTCATTAGCAAATGCAATTGGTAACGAAGGACGTGAAATTTAAATATTTTCCGTAATTACTTCAGTTTCCCCAATCTTTCTGTATTTCTGCTTAAAGAAATAATTCATTTGCATCCAAAATAATGAAAAATGAAAAGAAAATGTTTAAATGGGATTATTGAGACTAAAAATTTTCAGGCAATAATGAATTATCGAAAACCAATGATTCCTGTAGACATCTCTTTTCAATTCTAAACGTACAAAATAAAATATGTACCACACAAAAAGGAGGATTTTGTAATATTTCAATTATTGTTCTTTTTGCAAAAAAAGGCCAACATTTTACTTTTCAGTTATATTTTACTTTTACATAATCTAAACAAATTATTTATTGCAGAGGACGCCCATATTTATTAGAATAAAAATAGAATGTTGCAAAAGAGATCGTCAAACTCTATGTTTCATATGAATTGATTAATTTTGTCTTTCATTTGAGGTAGTTATCTCAGCAGAGAATTTTTCTATAAATTTTTTTAAAAATTCACAGGACAGATTTGGGATACTGCTATGTGATAACTTGTCAAATTGTAAAAGGATTAATTATTCTGAATTTGGGACATTTCCTATGAAAAATTCAGTAGTTTCACATGTGTTTCTACATGCCAAAATTCTAAATTTCCAAGGTACATATACAGATGAATGTCAAAAAAAAATATATTTTATAAGTTTATACATTCTTAGGAAATATAATAACTACAATTATTAGGACATCAGGCAAGTTATTCAAGCTTCCATAGATTGACCTGAAAGTTAAATTTCAACATGACTATAGGGAGGGAAACTAACTTCACTTTCACCTTGACTTTTCTCTAAGTTCAATGAGTAATCAAGCATTTATGGTAAAAACAAAAAATTGATCAATGTAGATTATGAATAAAAAAATTGAGAGTTCTAATAATTCATTGGAAATTTTTGATTCACTTTAATTAAATTGGCAAAATAAAATTTTGTACACTAACCGTTCTCCCAAAGCGTATTTTTTCAGCAATTCCATACATTGCAGAACAACTTTCTGCGATGGTTTGCTATCATGAAACAAATCTCCTCCGAGTAATAATAAATCTACATCATGTTTCAGAGCAAGTTTCAGTATTTCTTCGAACGTAATAAAACTGTCGTTTTCCTGTACTATAAAACAAAATTTTAAGCCATATCAATGCAAAGAACCGAAGAAAAATCGTTAAAATAATTATCATTTATTCTTTATTACATCTTTTCGTGCTGTGCTCATAACCCAAGTGACAATCAGTGGCAAGTAATATTTTCATCGTGTCTTCCTCGCGCATTACTTCTTTCGACGTATTAATTTCTTCGTCCTCCATTCTTTATTCGATTGTATACGTATTATTTAAACTTCAAAAATAATGACTCAAACGAAGTGTTTGAACCGCGACGCTAGACGCTAGATAAAATAATAACATGAGGGTTGTTGTTCTTTGGCCGATACGCGGCATCCTCATGATAGAAGCTATTGTGTATTCGCCTTAATCACCTTACCTTTGCACCATCTATATCTTCCGAGCTTCAGCAATTGTCCGCTTTGTGGAGCGATGATCACCAGCAGGCCCGCCCGCACGCGCCAGGGAGAACCTCTATAAACTTAACTGAACATCTTGAAATTTTCTAATTTTTTATTAATCATATCTTTCGGTGTTCGTTCATTGGTTATCAGTACCACAATTAAAATATTTAGTAGTTACTAGTTATTTTATAATTAAATAAATAAAATCTGGATGCAAGTTGGCCGAACATTTTTTATTTTTCATGCAATCGATTAGATCAAATGCTAAATCGATGTAAAATCATTTGGTAGTCACGAATAATCAAATTGTATCGTTAAGTAGTCAATAGATTAATAAATAACTTGAAAAAACTATTTCCGACCTGTCGATCAAAATGGTTATTATCCAACCAATTATATTTTAATAAGTCTTAATCGAAAAAAAATCGATTGGTAGTGATTAGTAGCATGATTAAAACGTTGAGTAGCGATCAGTTTAATTATATCCACCAAAAAACCATAGTCACTAGCGAGTATCGAATAGGGAGGCTCTGATTGATCACTGAAAAGATTCAACGGTAAAATAAACAGCAAAACTCGGGTTGCTTTTTAATTTATAATTCAATTTTCTATAAAAAAATTGTGAACTGAGAAAAATATATTAATGTGCTTGTCGTCAATTATTTATTAAAACATTAACACGTTTATTGTAGTGAAATGGTTGAACAGTTTTTCCCTTTCTTGTGTTACTGTGGTAACAGAGGAAAAATCACCCAAGGAAAATGCGTACCGAAAAATTCGCCTCTTCCGCGGAAAATTCGCCTTCCGGATAATTGGTTCCCGCGAAAAATTCGCCTCCAGAAAATTTACCCTCACAGTGAAATGCTTAGCACCTACTCTACGATTTCACACACATCACAATTTCCCACACCCCACGATTCCACGCATATCGCCAAAGTGTTCAGCACCCTCCCCATGATTCCATACATATCACCGAAGTGCTCAGCACCCACCCGACGATTCCATACGAATCTAGGAAGATTCGTCCCAGGAAAATTCGTCCCGGAAAATTCATCCCCGAAAAATTCGTCGGGTGTACTTCCGAAAAGCGGAAACCGAGAAATCGAATATTTTAAATTATTACACTGAAAACCGAATTTTGTTGAAATATTGAAATATTTTGTTGGACGTATTCAATAAAATTATTTCGTCCAGGCAACAAAATTTCAAATGTTACAACAAAACTTCGTTACAGTGAAAAGAAACTTTATTGAAACGACAAAAATTGTGTTGCCTGGACGAAATAATTTTGTTGAATACGTTCAACAAAATATTTCAATATTTCAACAAAATTCGGTTTTCAGTGTACTTTTGCGCGGCCGAGGGGTGTAATTCCGAAAAGCCCATACCGCTGATTAATTTGGAACTTCGTGTACCCGTGTATTTTGACTCGCTGATCACGAATATGATAGTGAAAATATCAGCAAACTTGATTTTCAAGGTCAAAACTTACAAAAACAAATTTCTTATATTTTATTTCAATGAGTGTTGATCTTAGAGAAAAATGTTCCCTATATAAAAGTTGTAGCCTATAAGAAGATTGATCTTTTATGTTTTATACCGTTTTTGTCTAAAACGATTTTTTCGAGAAAAATAGGATAATGCTCCAATAAGTACATTTTGCTAAACTCCATTAGTTTCGATATTAACTACTTATGTACATTACCGTGGGAAGGTTGGAGTTTGGTCTTTAAATGGGATAAGAAAATTCGTAGAAACGTGTGAAAATAGTAGGATGGATTTGTAGCATGTCGGGATGTGTGCATGGAATCGTGGAACGTGTAGAAATAATAAGGTGGGTTTGTATCATCTCGGGATGTGTGCGTGGAAACGTTGGACGTGTAGAAATAGTGGGGTGGGTTTGTAGCATCAAGGGATGTGTGCGTGGAATCGTTGGACGTGTAGAAATAGTGGGGTGGGTTTGTAGCATCTCAGGATGTGTGCGTGGAATCATTGAACGTGTATAAATTGTGGGGTGGATTTGTATCATCTCGGGATGTGTGCGTGGAATCGTTGGACATGTATATAGAAATAGTGGGATGGGTTTGTAGCATCTCGGAATGTGTCCGTGGAATCGTTGGACGTGTAGAAATAGTGGGGTGGATGGGAAGTCTTATACATTAAAATGAAGGAGTGTGCCAAATTTCAGCTCGAAATTCGGTTTCCGCTTTTCGGAAATACACCTGACGAATTTTCTGGGGATCAATTTTCCGGGAACGAATCTTCCTAGATTCGTGTGGAATCGTTGAGTGGGTGCTGAGCACTTCGGTGATGTGTGTGGAATCATGGGGTGGATGCTGAGCACTTCGGTGATCCCCACTATTTCTACACGTCCAACGATTCCACGCACACATCCCCAGATGACACAAACCCACCCCACTATTTCTACACGTTCAACGATTCCATGCACACATCTCGAGATGCTACAAACCCACCTCACTATTTGTACACGTCCAACGATTCCACGCACACATCCCGGGATCGTACAAACCCACCCTACTATTTCTACACGTCCACCGATTCCACGCACACATTCCGAGATGCTATAAAGCCACCTCACTATTTCTACACTTCCAACGATTCCACGCTTATACATCTCGAGATGATACAAACCCATCCCACTATTTCTACACGTCCAACGATTCCACGCACACATCCCAAGATGATACAAACCCACTCTACTATTTATACACGTTCAACGATTCCACGCACACATCCCAACGTCCAACAAAAAAAACAAATAAAAAGTATTTCAATATGATTAATTTGATTATGTACTATTTTTTGTTTATTTGTAAACTTCTTGAAATTATTTGAATATTATGGACATTTTTTTATAACTTACCTTTTTCGATGGTTAAACTTTTTCTGTTCTACTGACAAGGAACACTACTTTGGTATCCGCCTCCGATTTTCTTGAAATTTCTGTATATGAAAGAGCATTCGAAACTAAGAGACACGTATTTTTTTTTATCGGCGGAAAAACGGTTTTAAGGGGTGAAACCATCCTTCAAAATAAGACATGTCAAGGGGTGGTATTGCAGTTTCACCAACAAGCACTCAACCGATTTCGATAAAACAAAAACCAAAATGTTTCTTATTCACGGCGATGAAAAGTCTACCACGCGAACGAAAAAAAAAGTTAGGGGGTGAACCACCCCTGCATTTATCTGTTTCTCACCCCACATTATAGAGGGGTGAATATAATGGAATGGAAGGGGTTCTATTTCCATAAAAACATCAAAATAAAGTTCACATGTTTTCGTATTTTTGAAAAATAGTAGCCTTAAGGGGGTGAACTACCCCTTATTTGAATTTTCCTATTGCCGTTGCCTTTTCCCTGTTTTATATGTTTTTGCGGATTCGAAATATCACAACAGCTCCGAATCAACGTTTTCTCATGTTGCGAAATTAATACAACACCCTGACAGGGTGAACCACTCCCTCTCGATTTTCCTCTTTATTCACGATTGAAAAATTTCTCCATCTATTTTGTTCAATCTGCTTCCCTTTCATCGACGTTACGTATTTAATTGTTTTAAGCACGTATGCATATTTCGCATTAACTTCAATAAGGGCGGGGGGGGGGGGGGGGGGGAGGCAGGGAGCTGCCACTACTACTATTCTAATGATAATGGGAAAAGTGTAATCTATGCGTAAACTAATAGGTATTGTGCTGATCTACAATTAGTATCCTTACAAGGCACTTCTATTAATCTTAAGAAACACATAGAGGCGTAGAGATGTGATCACGGTGTTTGTACTAGATAAAAATGCTATCAAGTAGTCATGATCATCCGATATTTTTGGCATTCTAATACCCGCAATATAAAAAAAAAATAGAGGCGTAAATATGTAATCACAGGGTTTGCACTAGATTAGAATGTTATTAAGTAGTCATGATCACCTCATGTTTTTGGCATTCTAATACCCGGAGTATTAGTCATGACGAATATTAGTCATCGCCTTTCAAAGCTCTCAAGTGTGGTTATATCAGATAAAACCGTTATCAGGTTTTGCAAAATAAATGAATATTTTTCTGTTCTGATACTTGCTTACCATTACATAAGACGGTTACCATTCGCATTGTACTAGTACATATTTAAGCGAGCTTCGAATTGTATTTCCTTTTCTGTGCTTTCTGTGTGCTGTGCCGTAACATTTTTACCAGCATGAAAGTTAATCCAATCAACGATATTAAACTGTTACTGACTACATTTGAGGCTATGAATATTGCACAAACTCGAGATGAAGGAAAATTTTGAAAAAAATTTAATTGATTCTATGCAAGATTACAATGGAGTTGAGATGATACAGGGAGAGATTCTAGATTTTCAAGAACCGTTTAAAAAGTACGAAGCAAATGCTGTTGAAGATACCATATGGCAAAAAGATGATGAAGATATCGATACCGACGCTTGTTCGAGTGACGATGAGCTGAGCTATGATTACAAAAAAAAAAGCTGTGGAATACTGGAGATCTGGTAAAAAAAAGAATTATAGTATCGAAACCGTCAAGCAAAAATACAAATCTGTCAAATCGACACGCCAGTTACGACGCTGGGCACATCAACTGTACTTCATCATCATCATCATCATCAGGAACATCAGGTGGTACTTATAAAGAAAAACTAGCTCGAATTTCTGAATATACATTGCGGAATACAAAAATGATATTAACCTTCAAAAGTGGGCTCTATACAGGCACAGAAAGAAATAGGCGATGAAGATGTACGATTTAGAGCCTCTAATAAATGGCTATGGAAATTGAAGAAATTGCATCGCATTGTTTCTAGAAAAATAAATAAATTTGTAACGAGAAAAACTGTGGGGGAACAAGCGTTTCTACAGAAAAATGGAGAAAAATTTGTTCAAGACGTTAAATCGCTAATTGAAAAGCATATGGGTCAAGCAATGTATACAATTCTGGGTTAATTCTTCTTGATCAATTGTCAATATGTGTTTAAGCTCGTATTAAAAATATGCTTGTACATAGGCGAGACAAATCGCTGGTGGAACTTATTCAGACATAACAATTGGAATCGTAGTGAATAAGAAGTAGCTCTTCCCTCGCCCCCTCCCCCTGTCCCGATTGAGGTTAACGCAAATATGCATACGTGCTTAAAACCATTAAATTCGTAACGTCGATGAAGGGAAAGCAGATTGAACAAAATAGATGGAGAAATTTTTAAATCGTGAATAAAGAGGAAAATCGAGAGGGGGTGGTTCACCCTGTCAGGGTGTTGTATTAATTTCGCAACATGAGAAAACGTTGATTCGGAGCTGTTGTGATATTTTGAATCCGCAAAAACATATAAAACAGGGAAAAGGCAACGGCAATAGGAAAATTCAAATAAGGGGTAGTTCACCCCTTTAAGGCTGCTATTTTTCAAAAATACAAAAACATGTGAACTTTATTTTGATGTTTTTATGGAAATAGAACCCCTTCCATTCCATTATATTCACCCCTCTTTAATGTGGGAGTCACCCCCTTTTTTTCGTTCGCGTGGTGGACTTTTCATCGCCGTGGATAAGAAACATTTTGGTTTTTGTTTTATCGAAATCGGTTGAGTGCTTGTTGGTGAAACTGCAAAACCACCCCTTGACATGTTTTATTTTGACGGGTGGTTTCACTCCTTAAAACCGTTTTTCCGCCGATTAAAAAAAAATACGTGTCTCTTAGTTTCCACTGCTCTTTCACATACAGGAGTTTCAAGAAAATCGGAGGCGGACACCAAAGTAGTGTTCCTTTTCTGTTGCAAGCACGGTCTTACATACAGGGCTGGAACTCTGCCAAAATATACGTGGTGGGGGTATGCTTTTACCGACGAAAACTTTCATCAAAAATTGGGACGTAGCACTGGGGTCTCGCCCCCTGATAACATAACCTTAAAATCGAATCTATCGTAATTTTGTAAGCCACAAGCGACTCTTTGCCGGCAATTTCTATCAATATTAATTAATATTATTACATATATATTATATGCAATATAATATTACATCATGCAAAGTGAAAAAATGCCGAGAATCTGTGTTGTTCCAAAGTGCAAAACGGGAAGCAGAATCGAGACATCAAAGCACTCATTATTTCGCGTACCAAGAATTCATTTTCACTTATATTGCCTTGGATATTAATAAAATATGAAGGCCTGGAGAAGTGTAACTGAGTTTTAAAGTAATGAATATATAAAATAAAAGAGCAAAATTTTATTGGCACTTGCTGTTAGCAACGATAACATAGAACTGACATGAGATAAATTAATACAAAAAAACTATGACAATTTCAACACGACAAAAATTCTCGTAGCAATTTTTCATAACCTTTCTCTACTATAACTTTTGAATATGAAAAAGGAATGCTATTTAGCTCATTAATTGATGAAAAAAAAAAAATCAATTATGTAAGGCTTTTGATCACATGAAGTTCCAATTACGAATTAAAAATATTTCACACATGTTGGAATTTTTTAAATATTTATTAAACCTTCATGATAATATTAGAAAGACAACGAACTGTGCTGTCAACATTTTTTGATTAAAAATGGACTTGCATCATATTACAAACATTGAGGTTAGGCGTGACTGAGAGAGGCAAATGCGAAGGATTGCACTGATTGCAGCAATTAGTGCTGTTTTTGTTCAATACCTCCGTCTGCCGTCGTACCGCGTCTCACCACTTCTTTAAAGAAGCCCCTAGCGGTCGCACTGCAGTAAAAAGTTGGCACCCGTACAACTCACTCGAAAAAAAACTCCATCAGGAACATCTCTACCAGACCAATCCCAACCAAGGAAAATCTCCACCAATGACAATCTCCACCGGGAACATCTCAACCAACCCAATCTCCATCATTCCCAACTCCACCAGACAAAACTCACCCTGGAAAATCTCTATCGTGGTTAAACTCCACCAGAGGAAAATCTCCATCAGGAACATCTCCACCAGTCATGAAGATCAATCTTTACTGTCGGTATGGAAAACTGCAAAAGTTATCTAGAAATCCCATAGATGGTGCACCAGTAAGTGTAAAACAGTGGACACATAACACATAACCAAATTTTGTTACACAACGAGAGAGAAAGGACCGTTTGGAGCTGAAGATTTTTGTCGCTCGCGGATCACAGTGTTTGATTGATCGATGAGTTTGAC
Organism: Rhimphoctona megacephalus; assembly: GCA_963989365.1. Classification (NCBI taxonomy): domain Eukaryota; kingdom Metazoa; phylum Arthropoda; class Insecta; order Hymenoptera; family Ichneumonidae; genus Rhimphoctona; species Rhimphoctona megacephalus. The sequence goes on from OZ022414.1 coordinate 56,422,406, forward strand.
GACAAAACTCTTCAGCTCCAAACGGTCCTTTCTTTCTCGTTGTGTAACAAAATTTGGTTATGTGTTATGCGTCCACTGTTTTACACTTACTGGTGCACCATCTATGGGATTTCTAGATAACTTTTGTAGTTTTCCATACCGACAGTAAAGATTGATCTTCATGACTGGTGGAGATGTTCCTGATGGAGATTTTCCTCTGGTGGAGTTTAACCACGATAGAGATTTTCCTGGGTGAGTTTTGTCTGGTGGAGTTGGGAATGATGGAGATTGGGTTGGTTGAGATGTTCCCGGTGGAGATTGTCATTGGTGGAGATTTTCCTTGGTTGGGATTGGTCTGGTAGAGATGTTCCTGATGGAGTTTTTTTTCGAGTGAGTTGTACGGATGCCAAAAAGTTTTCGTCATTAAGGGCGGTATTCATAGTCGAGTCTTAAGATCGGCTTACATTTAAGACTCGACTGTGAATACCGCCCTAAGTGACCCCTCGGATCCGGGGGTTTCCGGACCTGTATGTAAGACCGTGGTTGCAAGACTTGTATGTAAGACCGTGCTACGTCCATATATTTTTCTTGCATGCGCAAGAAAAATACATAAGAAAAATAATTTGGGGTTTGTGATGTTCAGGATCGGTAGGGTTAATGAGTTTAGCACACGTTTCATTTAATTACGTATATTTTACGTTTATTTTACGGACGTTGACACGCGAGATTATGGCGGCAGTGTTGCTTGTAACAAGTCCCGGCGTGGTCTGGCAGTACGCGAAGAATACAGAGTGAGGGAGATAGAGAGTCGAAATTAATTTAGAGGGCAGCACCTTACGGTTAATAATCAGTCCGCTTAATATAGCACAGGGTTCAACATATTTTATTTATCGTTTCGGTTACATTTTGTTCGTCGTCATCGTCTTGGCACCAGCTTATCTTTTCGGCGATGGTGCAGAGCAAAAGTAACGCGAGATTACATGGCTGTATGGTTATTGAAATAACTTTAGAGCCAACCCCAATCACAAAAAGGAAAACGGGAACAAAAATATCGCTGCGATGGCCGAAAGAATGCTACCGATGGATCCGAACAGTAGACTTCCCAGTCCCGTAGCGCCCAACGATTGTAATCCGGCGAACAGAGAGCCAGATGCTACGGTACCGCCGATAGATGACTGCCAGGCTGCGGCTGTTGATCCTGCAGCTACTCCAGATGCGCCGAAACCCATTATCGGTAACGCTATGCCACCGAGGATTCCTCCTGCCACCGCGGTCGCAATAACCGGAATGAACATGGTCTTCAATAGCTTTAAATTCGTCTTGTTCACCGGAGGTTTTTCGCAATTCTCGCCACGCTGGAAACTTCAAATCGTGAAAGCTCGAAGGAGTGTAGGTTAGGGGAGCTTTGCAATAAACGCACACAGTGTAGGACGTACCTGAACTTTAGACCGTGAAGTACGGAATGGAGTATAGATGATCACACGCTTTTGCTAGAGCCACGGTCTGGAAACTCCCGTGGTGGGGGTAGTTCGCTTATGGATGCCAGGCACCCGTACAACTCACTCGAAAAAAAACTCCATCAGGAACATCTCTACCAGACCAATCCACCTCCGTGAAGTTAGCCCCCCCACTTTATTTTTTTAAACTTTCATTAATGCAAATCGTTTGAGAATCGTTTGATAGAGTTTGATAGAGAAGAATAATTATTTGAGAGTTAATATTGTTCACGTAAAAACGATTTTATTTTTTGGTGTGAACTTGGCCCCAATTTTTTTTATCTCCTGAAATAATGGACTTAGACGTTTCATTTTTTTTTTAATCGTTTGAGAATCGTTTGAGAGGGTTTGAGAGCCAAAGAAAATCGTTTGAGAGTTAATATTTTAATTGATATTAAATAATTATTCAGTGCACGATTTACCCTAGGATCCGAGCACTTCCGGTGTGCGCAGTGCATGTGCGCAGTGTATGTGCGCAGTGTATGTGCGCAGTGCATCTTGTTCATAAATTAGACTGCATTTTGTTTAAAAAAGTTATAACCAATTATTAGTCCGAACTGTAAACATAAATCGAAAATTTCAGCTTAATTGTATTAATTGTGTAAAATTGTGATACTTTTTGATATTTTTTGGAGAGCTACAAATGTCAACAACTGCACTGTCAAAGAGAAAAGCTGGACTTATTGTATTTTTGGTTAAAAAAAATAGTGAAATATGAGTGAAAATACGTATAAAGTACGCAGTGACATTGGTAAAAATGTGAGCCAATTTGTAACGGGCAAAAACAAGAATAGCGTTAAAAATATTGTAAAAACTGCGGAAGATAACATAACCTCTTGAACGTCATGGCTACGAAAAATCGTCTGCTGATCACATTCAAGTTCTATCGTGAATATTTTCTTCAAACGTCCGGTGACTCTCTGTTTTTATCGTTGCTACGGAATGTTTAGAATTTAATTTACCGCAAGACAGTTTATATCAAACATTTATCATTATTTAATATATGAATTATTAAATAGAAATGTGAGCAACAGGTCATCTCCATAAAGTGTCGTGTAAATTAGACGATTTTCAAAGTTATAATTCTTTTCTAAAGGTTCGGTAACCTGACTCGATATTTTTCCAGTGGACTGGGATGTGCTTTTACTTTTATGTACAAAAAAATCAGTGAATTGTCAAATATTCGAGTTCGTGAAAGGAATACCTTAATAAACAAACAAAGTGTCAGCGAATGCTTCGGAATGCAGTTTTAATTAATGATTTGCGCGTGGACTGTAATTTGTGCTGTTATATTGTTTTTATTAACGAGAAAATATTAGCTAGAAAATTCGCAACGGGGAAAAGCGACATTCGAGAGTGTAGTATCTACTGGTCGGTGAATTGATTGTTTATATTTTCTGAGCCAAAGCTCGATGCTTTGAATTAAACGATTAATTGAATATTCTCGAAATAATTCTTTCAATCAAACGTTCTTCAGATCGTGGCTTTCAAAGAGAAAGAATCTTCACCGTGCGAGATTGAGTGCTCGTTCTATCTTGCCGTGGTTAAGCACAGCTCAATCGAGGACGATCCACACGATGAAACAATTGAGACGGAAATACCAAAGATGTATCTAAAAGTTCAGAGCCTTATCGAGTTTGATACGTTCGTCATAACCCACGGTCCATTCACGAGTGTCGACAACGGTATAAGTAGTGAATTAATGTTAAAATAATTATTTTTTTATTTCAAAAGAGATTCATTGAGTTTATTACGCCTTGGTACATTGAGGCAATTACAGAAATTTCTAAATAACGAATAATTTGTACAGAATGATAATATTCATAAACAAAATAATGATCATAATAGTAGTAATAACAATAAAATAAGAGAAATAATATAACGCCATTAAAATAATAGAAAGATAAAAGAGAGATTAATCGATACTCATTGGGAGCGCCATTACAAAGTGTATGTCAGTAACAAGGTCATGAATAAAATATCAAAATAGAGTCTAACGTATATAATTTTTTCTAATTTGTGTCTCATATTTTGTTCCTCAGTGTTCTCCTTGTACCTACAGCACTTGATTTCATATAATTAAACCCTTCTAATCGTTCATTAACAAATGTTTCGCTTTGTATCGATTATTAAGGGTGAAATTTTGTATTTTTTTTCAATAAAAACATCGATTGAGAAGTTCAACGGAGAATATAGAACTAATAATGTTATCTCTCGAGAAATCCCAAATTGTTGAATTCGAATTTTCAATTTTATTTTCAAAATTGCTCGATTTCTTTCCTAATGTAGGAAGAAATTGATTTGTTTTGGAAATTTAATTTTTAATTTAGAAAAATTCCGAAGATTTCACATGTTTTAATACCTCGAAGTTTACGATTCAGAAAAAAAAGGTTATCTCTGTTCTTTTCAAAGGAATGCAAATTTTGCCCTTAAGTAATGTATACTAATCGCTTAACATCTGGCACTAAATTTCACACATGACATATTGGGCGCATGCCTTGTCGCTCTGGTGGTTCTTACAGGGATTAACAGATTGATTTTTTAGGGAGTAATGATCAAGATGGGGGGTGCATTACAGACGTGGTGGAGAAAGGAATCAACAAACATAGAAGTACCGGAGCTATCACTGGACGTACCAACGCACCGGGAACTCTGCAAAACCGGAGGCCCAAACATCCTGCATATTTTATTCCTGAGCTTGCTCATGTTGTTGCACTCTGCGATGAACGAATTCCATTTGTGACTCTGGCTCAAGAGGTAAAAATTTACGATTTTTCTTTCAATTGCAGTTTTTTAATACGATTCGACAGTGTCTGTTTATAAAATTAAACGGTGTAATGTCTTTAATTGTTCCTATCGCCAACTTTGACCAACTTTGTGCTGGAATATCGAAATGTTTTTGTTTTGTATTCTCAGCTCACACGACGCGACTAGCGCACCAAGGTCTGCAGGTAGAAGCAAACGCAACCGCGCTTGTTCTGAAACTCGTTCAGTTTCCAGCACCGTCACCCAACATTGCATCCGGAAGTGCCTGGCAAGCACTTCTCAAAAGACTTCTCAGCGTTTCGATCAGAGTTCAGGGTACAGGTATGGTGAAAACGTGGATGGCGGAATTTGTATTTTACAGCAGCCCCTTGAACAGCGGTCATCCGAAAGAGCAAAGTAATGCCTTTGGACCAATGAGGAAAAAAAAATATAATTTTCAAAATTCGTTGGTCAATAATATCATTTTGTCAAATTTTTAATGTTACAGGTTTGAGAAGACCCGTTTATTTTCAATACGAGATAGGAACCGCCGATGCAGTTTCCAGGACCGTAGACTCATTGCTGAATGATTGGGCCCAAATAGTTTATCTGTACTCGGTCGTTCGAGATCTCGCGGAATATTTTAAAATGGAAAAGTACAATTTCCGAAATATAGTCAGCATCAAGACTTACAGTTACAGCAAATTGGTGCTCGCTTATGGGCCAAATCGGGGGGCTACTGTGACGGTTCAGTGGAGCACGAATGACAAAGCTTTTAAACTAACATTTGGAAAAAGTAAGTTTTTGTTGAATAACTACATGAAAAAAAATAGTGTTGGTTTTGTTTTATTGTCAGGTCGCATCTCAATGTCTTTTTTCCTTTAAGGCTCTACAACCACCGCAGTCAACGCACATTCACTGATGAAGGAACAACTCGAAGCTCATCTCGATCGTGACAGGAATCTCGCCCAACTCATTCACATTCTCAATGAAACGTTTCAGCCACTCGTTTCTATCAGCAAATTACCGACAATACTTCAGCTGGGTGTTCATAATTTTGTAAGTATGATTAAATTGCAGCAGAGTAACCTCAGGATTGGCAAAAAATATTGTATATTATCTTGAGAGTTTGAAACTAGGGATCCAATCTGCTTCTTACATAATTTCTGTTTTCAAAATGTTGCCGAACGTTTTTTCCTACTTTACAGTACAATCGAACCTTAACAAAAACTTGTATAATTCTTACACATTCCGAAAAATTCTCAGTTCGAAAAAAAATCTTAAAAAATTACTCAATTCTGGAAAATTCATGTACGTTCCAGAATTTTACTATGTATTCTTTGTTTTTCTGGAAAAATTGTAAAATTTAATCAATCTGAAAGGTTCTGCAATTTTCCAGAAAATTAATTTTCCAATTTTCCAGTTTTAACAGGTAGTTCGGTTGAAAGTGCTTCGACACCACCGGCAGCAAAAACTCGTTCAAGCAATAAGGAAGAAAGCTCTTTGGAAGATTCTGAATTTTGGAAAGAGGAGGACGAGAGGAAAAAAAAAGAAAACGAATCGATGACCGAGGAAGAAAGTTCAGGCTCGGTTAATTATTCCTTGTGGACGCTTTCGGGGGACAAAGTTTGCCGAACGATAATAAGCTGCCAAAAATATTATATAAACAAGCAAAATCCGTTAGATTTAGAAAACGATGTAAAACCTGTGAACAAAGATAGGGAGAATGAGAAAAATGATATAGACGAATTGAACAACAAAGCAGGTCGTCTCGTCGTATACGGAGATTCCAATTGCATCGGTGTTAGCCATCGAACTCGTACGATATTCCCTCCTAGACCTTGTTCTTACTAGTTGTTGTCGTAATCGCCTTCCTCCCCCTTATCCCCGTGCCGTCCTCGGCGTCAGAACGTCGTTGCCTCGTCACTGTTAATATTTCATTTTTCAACACTCGCCATAATATTAATATTAATAATAATAATAATAATAATAATAGTAATAAACACATGTTTTTCAACATCGTTACTCTGTGCATTATAAATAAAATGTCTTCTTTTTTCAATGAATATTATTCAATTCGTTTTGTTATCATCGTATTTATTTCTTCATTGTTGATTCTTTCGTTTATCCACTTTTTATACAATAAAATATTCATTACATGAGTTTCTTTATATTAAAACGTTATTAGATCTTTTCGTCAAAACATTATAAAAACATTGCATACTGGTATAACTTATCATGTATCTCGCATACACAACAGATATTATAACTGTACTCTATCATTTCTCTTGGAACCGAGAAATAACCTCGGTTATTATCCTAGTCAAATCAAGTCCACGCTTATTATACTGTGAATCCTTGATCCTCAAAACACTGTAACTATGATCCAGTAACTTTAAAAATTGAATAAGCTAGGAAATGTGGAAGCAATTATGCAGAAGCATTAAAATTGTTAATTTTCACTGGGCAACATAATTTTGGAATTGTTCATCAAGGACGATTTATTATTCGAATTTTCGGATTTCGAAAACACAGTTGTTTCTTTTGGTGTGCGACAAATGTGATCATATACACGTTATTATTCATTATTCATAAATATAAACTGCAACGATACTCACGTTATTTCAATAGTTTGGAACCTCTCTTCTGAATATCTCTTTCCTTCATATGTCGAGCGCGCAGACGACAAAAACTCGTTGTTATAACCCACTCGCTTTTTTAAGCAATGCTCTGTAGTAATTTGTAATGTAATGTAATCGTAAATGGCATTTGTCATTTACGATTTGACCAGCGTTTAATAGAAAAAATAAAAATTGTTAAATTTTGATTACTTGACGATCCATTATTTTTTAACTGTTTGAAATATCTATTGCTATTTTTTAATCAACTGTTTAATTATCGAACATCTTCTTTCAAATATACAAGGTCTAAAATTTTGATTACCCCTACTTTCAAAGGTAATCGATAAATTCTGTAAATTGGGAGTTATCATTTTTTTGAAGCTAAAGAGGTACCACCTTCGAAAAAAGTTTTTCCAACAATGAATCCATACCTCTTTTTTGCTTTTCCATTTTCAGGTCTTCACAGGAATTGAGGCAGCCATAAAAAGAACGAATGCTCGTGCAGTTAAGCTCGAAAGATGTAAAAGTTTTGAATCTTGTCTAGCGATTTTTCGCTACGGATCGGAGAATTGGAGGCCAATGTCAAACGTCTGAATGAATATAATCGTCATCAAATACACGGTTCTCATTATCGAGATGTACGAATTATTGGAATTTGATCGATTTTTCTCATTATTAAATTTATCTTTCACAAGCTTGAGAGATTTTAGAAAATATTCATCTTGGGATTATTTATCAAGGACGTTTAATCATTTAAATTTATCTGAGGCCTTAATGCCATTTAGTACTATGTATATATATTTAAAAAAAACAAGAATAAAGGACATTTTCGTAATATGCCAAAAACAAAAATCTTAATCTATGTTTTTCAGAAAAATTATATAAAAAAATTAACGAATTTAAAGAAAATAGTGAATCAATCTCGAGCAACTTGTTTTTTTCCATGATTACACTTTGTATTGTGAATTACATTATTACCGTCCCCCATTATTTGAAAACGAATACAAAAATGAGATCGAATTTCCACGAGCAGGGTTATCAGTGAGAATAATGAAACAGAGAAAAAGGGATTTTTTGTAATGATTAATTTAGAGTTCTCGAGCTTGAACTAAGAAATGTATTGCGTGGATGAATTTGTAACTATATATATTAAACATATATAATGTGTAACTACGTATTAAGGATAATCCAAATTCAATTTGAGTCTCCCAAGTATATGTGCATCCTTGATGTCTAGGTCGGATAAACATTGTAACTGTTCTTTTTTTAGCTTTTTTCGTGAAAACGTAAAAATGCTCGTATAACAGACACGAACAAGCGAGTGAAAAAAACTTGAATCCAATCCAAAATGCAGATTCGTTATTAAAGATGAATTTTTCCGACTAAATTTTTTGATTAATCAATAAAATTCGTCAAATAACTATGTATATTATCAACATACCATTGTGTAACATATAGATATCAAATGTATTGGTTTCCTACGATATTTTGATGACGAAGAGGGAGACGTTGGAAACGACGAACAGTAAATAAAAATAAAAATACAAATGTTTCTGATTGAATTGATTCCTATTATTTATTTATCCAATTGTTTAAAATGTAATGAGGCAAAGAAACATTATACAAAAAAGATTTCAAGATTAAATGCAATTTATCATTCGATTAAACGCAAAATTTGAAACATTGTTTTCTCTATTATACGACTCTGCCGATGATACATTGTATGGTACGCTATACCAACTCCACCACCGAGTGGAAGCGCACGATTATTCTTGTTACTCGAGGCACACGGTGAACAACTGATTCTGCTTCGTTCATTTTTTCAGTGTTATTTTCAATATTTTTTTTGGTGTTACTTTTCATTTTTATTATTGCCTTTCTTTTACATTTAATATTTTTTTGTGTTTTTTGTGTATATATTTTTTGTGTTTTTGTATATATATTTTTTGTGTGTTTCGTACATTTTTATGGTGTATCAGTATTCATATTTTGAGAAAACTTTTTACATGAGTTTTCTAATTACATTTTGATTTAATACTTACGGAGTGATCCATTTTATTCGCAATGCCACGAAAGGCTGCTGTGTCAGTGGACGATGCTGTGCAAAGTTTGAAAAAATTCATGCACCACTTTGCAACATCGGAACTGCCATCGTTTTCTTCCGAAGTATGGAAAGAAATTAGTTTAGATTTAAAAGAAAAGTGGACCCCTCACCACGTTTATAACAGTGTGGTCCAGGATCGCCGTGAAATTCTCACTATTGCACGATCACAAAAAGGTGTTGTTATTCCGTTACCGACGAACCAAGTATCTCCAAAGTCCGATGATTCCACGTTAAACGAATCGACAACGTCCGGAGGTTCCAACAATTCGGATGTGAACCATGAAAATAATGAGCAACTATTTACAGTGCACCTCACACGTGAAGAATGGGACGCAATTAAACCCAAGAGTACGTATTCGATATATTGTATGTCAGTTGAATGTATGCTACAAAATGCTTATTCTCGAAGTTTTCAAATGGCTCTAGTTTTTCAATGATTTTTTTTTTTTTTTTTAGTAAATTGATATTTCAAATTTACGGAAAAGTAGTATTTTTCAATAAATAGTAACTTGATTCCCCTTAATAGTTCGTAAATATTTTTCAAACTGAATATATGTAGACTAATGTTGAGATTTTTCCGTCAGAACGTGGTAAGCAGAATGAATTATTTCAAGGTCATAAAAAAAAGATGTTTTAAGGACAGCACATTGCTAGATTTTTTGAAATGTTACAATCTTGAATTTCAGCTATTTGTACGAATATTATAGAGGTTTTTTCTTTGAAGTGATTGTTTGCAAATTAAAAAGAAAACGAAACAGACATAGGAACATTTTTTTGTCGGATATACCCCTGAATCCCACTTTCTAATTAGCCGATAATACAAAAAACTTTTTCACTACAATCGTTCGACTAACTTACCCTTTCAGTTTCCTGCTCTGGAAGCGAAGAATCTACGCTGCAAAAAGGAGTCTGGACCAATACGATAGCAATTGCCATATCACGCCAAACAAAAATCCCATGCGCATATGTTTTCAAGCGTGCCAAAGTTTCGAGAGCTACAACCTGTAACAGTAAGTTTGTTAAAATTTCCGGCCGATGTAAGGCAAAATCTTGTGGGAACAAAATTAGTGCTTGCATTGAAGAGGAGCCAACGGACGGAGAGAGTGTTATTCTCAAAGTTTGGACAAATGATACTCGAAACGACAATACACACGAGGTCGCTAAACGTCCACTAAATGGGGCTTACAGAAAGGATACACAAAAAGATTTGGTGCATGAAGGTGCATCAAATTTTAGAAAGCGCAAGGCCCGAGAGGAAATGGACCTTGGCGATGCAGAACCACCATATCTTCCCAATGCTGCGGTGCTCCGACAAGCAAAGAAAGCGCGTGTGGACGGAGATTTGGGGCTCGGGACTATAAACAAAAGAAATTTGAATGCTTCAATTGAAGAAATATCTGAGCGTCCAGAATTTGCTGGAAAAATTGAGTATATCGCATCGTCACCTTTCATCGTTGTTTATCGTACTGCATCTCAGCTCCATGCGTACAAAGAATATTGTAAAAAAACCATCAACAGTACAATCTTAATCGATGCAACAGGGAGCTTAGTGAAGAAGATGGTGAGAAACAACAGAACTCGATGTGGTCCAATTTTCTTGTATAGCATGGTGATCAATTATGACAAATTCACGATACCGGTTCACCAGATGCTCTCTGAAAAACACGATACACACACAATAATGATGTGGATACATTTATTCCTGCGAGCAGGTGCCCCAAAACCTAAAAGGGCGATATGCGATTATTCGAAGGCTCTCCTGTATGCGCTGTGCAGAGAATTAAACGGAACATCATTAAAAAATTATATCCAATACTGCTTTGAAAAGTTATTAGCGAACGAACCTATAGACGTTTCAACCCTCATGCATGTTGACGTTGCGCATATTATGCATGCTGTCTCAAACTGGAAATGTTGGAAGGCTGTTGCACATGTGGAAGTTAAGCAATTCTTTCTTAGGTGCGTTGGTTTGATGATGCAAGCATCCAACATAACTTACTTCAAAACAGTGTTAACATACACGATGACAGTGGCAGCTCAAAAATATCTGGACACGGTTGTCAAAATACCCATAGAAAATGACAAGCCGGCTAATAACATTCCATCCCTAAACACTGTCCTCGCAATCCGGAACAAGCTAGAAAAATTCATTGCCAAAGACGTTGTTACTATGAAAACACTTGGATCCGATACTATTGCACACACTGAACACCTCCGGCCTGTTGACGATCTCTGCAATTACATCAAAGATGAATCCGATGGTGAAAAAATAAAAAGTATTGTGGGATGGGTCGATGGAATACGTGCGACAGCCACTGCAACAGAGGTCGAAGGCCATGAAATGAATGCATTTTTTGTACCTGGCTTCATTCCGTTGTTGAGAGATCTTGCTTTAGATTTCTCTATTTGGACAAATTGCACCATCCCTAACAGCGACAAAAGTGCATCTTCGGCAGCCATTGAAAGCTATTTCAATGATGTGAAAACAAATGTTCTCGGAAAAGGGCTACGGCGGGCAGACAACTTTTTGATTACTCACCTGCGAGATATAGAAGGTGGAAGTCTTCTTTTCGTTGCACACACTGCAAGGCATGAAAATGAAGAACGAGCATCCGAAGAAGCCGATATACACAATGTGTCTAGCTTTTGTGAAATCAACCTACAAAATCCAGAAACTGTTCAGATTGATTCCGATCAATGGTCTTTAGAGAATTCGAGAAATCAAATACCAAAGTCCGAATTCATCAATCCGACTACATTTGACATCGATGAGGTTACAGACGAAGAAGAAGGCACGGTGGAAATCACATGGGATCATTCATACAGTCGCAATGAGGAAGAGCCTGAGCAAGAAATGCTGGGAGCGGATGGGATAATTAAGGAAGTTCATCTGGTACCGAGCAAGTCAGAACAAAAAACTGTTGTGAGTTTAGAGTGTTTAATCTCCAAAATTTAACCTCATTCTTTGGGACAAATTCATTCATTCTGAACTTTATAAGTATCTAATGGATTTTTTGAAGCCGTACAAATTTCTTTAAATATTTTTTTTATCAATATTGGAAGTTTCTTCCGAAACTGTCAAAATGATTGTAAATTTCATGTATACAGATGGGAAAGACACTAAAACCCATAAGAAACCGTGTTAATTCAGGAAATCTGTTTTTATTAATTTCTTACGAACAAGGTTTGTAGATACTGATGACTGTATTCAATTTTTTCAAATCCTCAACCAGATGAATCCCCCTAATAAGGCGTCAAATGGAGTACAACCCAAGGAAAATGAGGATACAAAGCAGAAGGGTACATACTTGAGATCATGTCCCGAGATACGATACATCAACAGGCGGGTTGATGCAAAACCGGCTACAACTGGACGGAAAATGAAACCCTTTTTCCTGGAAAATGGCTCGAGATTGCAGCAACCTGTTAAAATAAATGGAAAATGCTACTTCGTTGAATCTACTTGCGCTTTCGATTCCGTGGTGCAAATTCTATTATCCGGAGCTGTCGACCATCCCAGCTATGATTCAGCGATCAAAGATTCCACTAACGCGACACTCCAATTTGTTGCCCAAACACTGACTACTGGAGTCACGAAAAAAACCTACACTGATCGAGCACGACTTCTTTTGAATTGGTATTGTATTTTTTTTTTTGACGTAACATAATAATTTTATAATGAAAATAATTCATAGTATTTTATTCCTTTCTCATGTGTTAATAATGATATTTTAACATTCATGATATTAAAATTAGAGACAATCCGATTCAGTTAACGTATCACGTGGTACGACCGGTCGATAAATGCCGTGAAGCACTCATTTAGTTTCGCGTCTTCGCGTGAGTCCGGGATTCGATCAGACGGTAATAGGATCAAGAGATTCGGTAGAGTCTCGGGACAAGTACATTTGACAGCTCTGTCGTCTGCTGGCCCGAGGCTCGCCAGAGTATTTATATCTCTGAATAAAGTAAATTTCGGTAGTGGGGGTAAAAACTGAAAGTCATTTTCTCGAATTACGAAGCTCAGGAGATAGATTATGACTTGAAAATTGAACTGGAGACTAATTAAGAAAAAAATCTTTCGATTGCGCTTTAAATCAGCACGATTGATGCCGTATTTGCTGAGAAAAAGCTTTGCACAGGCTCAAAATTATGCAAAAATTCCAACACATCGAAGAATTTGACGTGTCTGTATATGTCACAATGAAAGGCCTCAGCGTGCCTATCGAGATTCTGATTGGTCACGAGTGTGGTCATTTCCACCGGTAAACCAGTGTACACACGAGTGATGTTTTTGAACGTGGCCCTGTGACTACATTTCTCTGCACCCATACCACGGAAAGTTTGAATGTTTAACCAGTGTGACGGTAGTTTTAACTTTTGACAGTGTAAAGTGCGAGTCGTGTAAATCGCGTGTTTTTTAGATTGTGAAAAATCGTGATTCATCAATAGTTTAAATATATAAATAGTGCGAAAAAACGGTAATATATAAATATTGCGAAATGTGATAATAATATTTTTTACGGACTGTCTAGTCGTCCGGTTACCGTATTTTTAACATAAGGTTATTCGTCCGGAATGGCTTTCTGGCGCATGCGCTAGAAGTCCAAGACAAACGCGCGTTCTCGCTTCGCTCGCGTCGGTTGTTTTTTTCGCATCTACATTTTTCAACATTTCAGTCGTCGCGTCGCCATGAACACGCCAACGTGAAAGGGTGAATCAATGATGCGAACGTATTATTTTGTGTTACTCCGAATTAATATTGTCTTTTGTGTAACGTGAAAAAATACAAATTACAGTGTGGTCGATTTTTTCCCTGATAATTGTGATTCTTGCGTACATTGTGCATCTTGGAACTTTATTTTACCATGTGTCTCGGTGAACCGGTACTACGGTAACCTCAAAAAAACGTATCATTTTCGTAACGTTTTTTATGCGATTCACTCTAAAAAAAACTGATCACACTACGTTTTTTTATGTGTGTACGATTTGTGCTTTTGTGGTATAAAATCCAGGATCAAAAAAAAAAAATTTCGGTTTACAAAAACGATTTTTTCTGGTGCATGCGCCAGAGGTCCAAGACAAGCGTGCGTTCTCGCTTCGCTCGCGTTGGTTATTTTTTTCGCATCTATATTTTTCAACAGTTCAGTCGCCGCGTCGTTATGATCATGCCTACGTGAAATGGTAAATCAGTGATGCGAACATTTCTTTTGTGTTACTCCGGATTAATATTGCTTTTTGTGTAACATAAAAAAATAAAAATTACAGTGCGGTCGATTTTTCCCTGACAATCGTAATTGTTGCGTACATTGCGCATCTTTTGGAACTTCATTTTACCACGTGCCTCAGTGAACCGGTGCTACGGTTGCTTAAGAAAAACGTTTCATTTTCGTAACGTTTTTTGTGCGATTCACTCTAAAAAAACAGATCAAACTGAATTTTTTTATATGTGAACGATTTGTGCTCATTCTGGTATAAAATCCGTGATCAAAAAAAAAATTTCCGGTTCACAAAATCGATTTTTTTCCCTCACAATCTTGATCCTTGTGTATATTGTGGATTCCGGAACTTGATTTTACCACGTGCCTAGGTGAACTGGTGCTACGGTTGCCTGAGAAAAACGTATCATTTTTGTAACGTTTTTTGTGCGATTGACTAAAAAAAACTTATCAAATTGAGTTTTTTTATGTGTTAACTATTTGTACTCATTCCGGTATAAAATCCTGGTTAAAAAAAACTTTTTTTCCGGTTCACAAAAACGATTTTTTCCCCAGTTTACGCGTAAAAACGGCGAACTTCATTGAAATAAAAAGTTGCAAATATGGGTAAGTTCATTTTCAATGATTTTATCAATTTTTCAGTTTAAATATTTCGCAGTGTCTAGTCGTCCGGATACCGAAAAAATTTTCCGTTAGATTTGAAAAAACTTTGAATATTCCCCACTATAGTTGAAGGAAACTAAGTATTCCCCGCTGTAGTTATAAATTTTCATTCATTTTTCATCCATCAAAATCCATTGAGAATCGTTTTCCCGGACGAATTATATGCGATTATTCATCCAGATATAAATGAAAACTATCATAAATTGTATATCCGAATGGATTACGTACAAATTACGTACGAGGGAGTTTCAATATACCATTATACTGTAGAAAAGTTAATTAGAAAAGTTAAATAAAACAATTATAATCGCATTCTCGACAAATATCTGGACGAATACCAGTCTTGTATTCGTCCGGTATCCGGACGGCTAGACACAGCCTAAATATTTTAAGAAAGAAAAAAATGTTGGTAGGAAAATGTCAATGCGGGGGAAAGAGAGAGAGATAATCAAAACGCAGTGTCTAGTCGTCCGGATACTGAAAAAATTTTCCGTTACATAGCCCAAAACGCAGTGTCTAGTCGTCTGGATACTGAAAAAATTTTCCGTTACATTTGAAAAAACTTTTAATATTCCCCACTATAGTTGAAGGAAACTAAGTATTCCCCGCTGTAGTTATAAATTTTCATTCATTTTTCATCCATCAAAATCCATTGAGAATCGTTTTCCCGGACGAATTATATGCGATTATTCGTCCAGATATAAATGAAAACTATCATAAATTGTATATCCGAATGGATTACATACAAATTATGTACGAGGGAGTTTCAATATACCATTATACTGTAGAAAAGTTAATTAGAAAAGTTAAATAAAACAATTATAATCGCATTCACAACAAATATTTGGACGAATACCAGCCTTGTATTCGTCCGGTATCCGGACGGCTAGACACAGCCTATTTTTTAATATCTCGGAATTAATCATCAGCGAAATTAAAAAAGATAACCTCGCACCCGCTGGTGAAATCATTTTTGTTTCGGATTCCAGAAAAGCCAAATAAAAACAAATCTCACCACTCGTTGAGGTTATCATTTTTATTTTTCCGTATAAAATAATCCGAATAAAACCGTTAATTAGTGTGGCCGGAATAAGTGCTAGAAAATACAACGAACATAACCATAAAAATCAGTGTTATACGTTCTGAAAATGTGTGAACTCGGAAATAATGTTGTTGAAGTTTCAATCTAGAACGCCACAATTTTTTTTTTAATCATGTCACTTAAATTTTTCTTACAGATCAAAAGACTGTGTTTTTTTTCCAAAAGTGACTGTATGAAAATAGTTGTGACAAGATGTATCATGTGCTCATAAATAAAAACCTGTAAAAATATTAATTGTTGATGAAATACTTTAATTATAAAAATTTGACAAATAACTTTTGTCGTGAAATCATGATTTTCAATACTTTTCAGGTGCGGTCTACAAATAAACATAAAATTTCCAATATTCTGCAGGCTGTGTTCAGTTCCTTCGATTTTTCTTTCTGGCTTCAAGAAATTTACCAATATATTAAAGGCGCTGCGAGCTGTGAATTGGGCTGAGATTCTCTGCTTCGACAATTTGATCTAAAAAACTGGTGAAACTTAAAGCAATGAAGCATTTGCTATTCCTTGCGGAAACAAGAGATGCCTTATTTCCTTTGCATACAAGGATCACCGCTTCGTTACTGCGAGCTGTGCTAAGTTCCTTCGCGCTTTCTTTTTGACATCGCACTACATATTTTATATTGAGCTGGGGTTTTACTGATTATGTCAGCATAAATATTCAAGGATCATCTGTTATCATATTTCACAACAAGCCGAAGGATCAGAAATTCAGCAATAGTGTAATGGCATTGCTCGGTCAGGCTTGTGCAAAAGATATAAGTGGAAATAAAAGCATGAGAAAACAATGTAAAAATTCAATATTCATTCAAGTTTTTAGTGTGCATTGTGATATGATATGTTAAAAAAAAAGTGTTCCACAAATATTTCTATACGGTTTCATTTTTGGTCTTTCGCTCATGTTTTTCTCATATTAGTGAAATGCACATTGCTGAGACGCACCAAATATATGTATCGAATTTCTCAATATACTGCAGGAAACGCGAGGTGTTAACTGAAATGAATTTCTGCGCTTTGTTTGTGCAAGCTGTACTAAGTTCGTTCGCTTTTTCTTTATAGCATCGCATTGCATATTTGATATTCAGCTAGGGTTTTACTGGTTATGTCAGCGTAAATAATCAAGGATTATCTGTTATAATGTAAAAATTCTAGGATTCAGAGCTGTTCAGAAAAAAAGAAGTTATATCCTGGCCAAAAATCCCCTCCCCGGGGAAAAAACCTTGGACAAGTACATTTGTTGACCCCTGTTTCCATTTGTTTTCACAGAAAAAAACTACCCAAAAAAGTACAAAATTTTTAAAAAATTGGCAAGATTGAGATAGGAAAAAGAAGATTGTTTCTATAAAATAACTATACTCCAAATGACAAATAGAAATGAAAAACTTCACATATTTTATCGAGATCCCAAGAAAAAAAGCAACAATGCCCATCGTGAATGTCTGGTAAAAAATAGAGTCTACAAGTAAATGATCAATTTGCGCATAAAAAAAATAATTACTTTACAAAAACAGAAATGGAAAAGCCAATGATTTACGTTCAGCATTAAAATTGATAATATCAATAATAGGACAAGTATTTTATTGTCGCTTGAGGATGGAGTATTTAAAAAAAAGCAAAAATTAGTTGGTTATTGAAAAAAGTCACCAATGTACAAAAATAAAAATCGGTCAAGAGAACAGAGTCCAGAAAAAAAATCGGGATGAAAAAAAACTTGAAGAAAAAAATTTCAAACGAAAAAAATTAGATTGAAAAAAAAATTTCGGCCGAAGTACTTGGCGAGTTTTTTTGCTTAGCTTGGATCACGTAATGTATTTCACGTAATGTTGTATATGTTATAAACTCGCCAAGTACTTTGGCCGAAATTTTTTTTTCAATCTAATTTTTTTCGTTTCAAATTTTTTTCTTCAAGTTTTTTTTAATCCCGATTTTTTTTTCTGGACTCTGTTCTTTTGACCGATTTTTATTTTTGTACATTGGTGACTTTTTTCAATAACCAACTAATTTTTGCTTTTTTTTAAATACTCCATCCTCAAGCGACAATAAAATACTTGTCCTATTATTGATATTATCAATTTTAATGCTGAACGTAAATCATTGGCTTTTCCATTTCTGTTTTTGTAAAGTAATTATTTTTTTTATGCGCAAATTGATCATTTACTTGTAGACTCTATTTTTTACCAGACATTCACGATGGGCATTGTTGCTTTTTTTCTTGGGATCTCGATAAAATATGTGAAGTTTTTCATTTCTATTTGTCATTTGGAGTATAGTTATTTTATAGAAACAATCTTCTTTTTCCTATCTCAATCTTGCCAATTTTTTAAAAATTTTGTACTTTTTTGGGTAGTTTTTTTCTGTGAAAACAAATGGAAACAGGGGTCAACAAATGTACTTGTCCAAGGTTTTTTCCCCGGGGAGGGGATTTTTGGCCAGGATAAAATAATACGTAAATGTGAATAATCGAAAGGAGTCGGAAAGACAAAATAACACGCGGCAGGGTTCACGACCTTCACGAGTTCCGAGCTCATGTGTGTCCTGTGTTCTGTGTTATGTGGGCGGCATTAAAGTTTGTGTGCATTTACTGAAAGAAAAGAGACGCGCGACCGCGCGGTGTGGGTGGTTGAAATCAATCGTACCCGATATTCGTTCTTCTGCATCTTTCTCTCAATTCTCGTGTGTGTAATTTTTAGAGCCCGTCAACTGGTCCATTTTTACATCTTGTGTTTTGAGATTTAATAATTTCTCTCTCCCTCCCTGGGAGATCCAACGCTCTTGAAAGCAAGGACAAGTTACAGGAAAAATTGATTCAATACATTTTTTTTACAACGTAAACAACTTTTTCTTGTATTTGATAATAAGACTATTTATTTTTGTTTTGAGAACCACGCATACATCAAAAGACTGCCATATCTTAAACATAAATGTGTTGTGTTTATAACTATATTTTATGATATATTTCAACAGGTATACTCCGAAACCTAAAGTTCAAACAGCAAATAATACGCTCTCATACACACTGAGTGCGTATGACAGCATCTACAACTTCCTAAACCTAGCAATGAAAACGGAACCCAGTTTGCATGTATTCGAAGAGTGTACCCGATTCTGCAAACGACAATACTCAATTGTGGTGATGTCGCCGAATCACAAAACCATACAAAAATCTGGATATAGTGCCTTGGAAGACGCTCTCAACTTCTGGCCGCGTCTCACGAAATTGCCATGCTTCAACAAGGATTGTCCTGGAATGATGACCCGCATAAATCGACTGGGTATGCATTTACTCATAGATGCGGATGTTCGCGTCTGTACCACAGACTTGCAAGGCGTGCGGTCTAATCTGGAAAATTTTCCAACAATATTAAAACTGAAAAATGATGAAGAAAATAATGTCCAATACCGGTGAGAGATTTTTAAACTATTTGGCATGGAGCGTACCGATTATGAAATCCATAGAATAATTTAATCCCTTGTAAATTGATTTATTCATTTTAGATTGATTGGTACGGTTGCTTACACGCCAAACCATTTCACGGGATATTCGTTTCGGAATATGAAGAAATGGGAGCGCTCTGATGATTTAGAGAAAAACATAACACCTGAATCACCTAAAACAGAAATCGTACCACATCTCGTCGCGTACGTTCGGACACCGGAATTGTAATTTTTCACAAGGTATATTTAGAACAGCCATGTAACCGATGAAATTTTTAATTGTTTATCTTATAACGCTGCTTTCAAACTTTTTATATCACAAAATTGTCTTTTTCTTAAGGACGAATACTCAGTGTATGACGAAGTAATCCAGACTGCATCGATCTCGAATAATCCGGATTGCGTCGAACCTCAGCCACAATCACGATTTTATGGCAAAAAATCTCCGAATTTGATCTCAGGTATGAATCATAGGTCGAAACGCTTCTGTATCTGTAATTTTTCAAATTTTTATTGGATTCTATCGGGTTTTCAACTTTTTACATAAAATTTTACCTTTCACTTTTGATTGATTTTGATTGAAAGTTGATTGGAATTTTGCATCCCAAGAACAACCATCCAATTGGGACATTTTTTTTAAGTATCGAAAAATGAAGCGGAAAAAAAGAATACTTCTGAATAATTAAAAAATTCCATTAATTACTTGATGAGTAGTAATTTAAACGAGTAATTACAAGTTCTCAACATTGTGAACGAGTTTTCCATCCCTTTTTAATATTTGGCTCCACATAAACAGTTCGAGCCCCTTAATGAACTTGAGGAAAACGAATTTTCATCTTATTGGGGAAAAAAATGTAAATATCTTCGAAATTTCGAGCGGAAAATGCGTTATGGCCTTTCTCGGGCCATAAAACTCGTCAGAAATATTTCACCGTACATTCTGTGGAGTCAACGATAATTCAGACGAAAAGGGCTCATAATTATATTTCATCGTCATAGTATTTCGTGTATCTCGTATCAATGAAAGAAAAATAAAAATTTCAGGACGTCCAGTTGATCAGTATTCAGGCGGCATTGCAATAACAGCAACAACAACAACAGCAGCAGCAACAATAACAACAACAACAACAAAATCAACAATAACAGGTTCAGCAACTGGCCCAGCAACAACAACTGAAACAACAGCAACTCAGTTACAGCGTTACCGCAAATGCAAACAGTCAATATCGATGGTCAAGAGACACTTTTTATACTGTCGTCGGTGATGTCGACGACCGGTACACAGCACCAACCTCAAGGGGCGATGCAATTCGCCGCTGCGGGTAGCCAACAAGTTCAGCTTTCAAACGGTCAAACGATTATAACGCCACATCTGGTCAGTCTCATAAGGGCGCCACATGTATTTCCAACTTCAATTATTCAGAGCATCGGTGGTCAAACGGTTCAATTACCAACAGGTATTATATCGCCATCTTTTTTTCTCTCGTTTTTTCCTTCAGCTAATCTTGCTTTCACGCAATAATTCTATCCCAAATATTTTCACGCATTTTTCGTTATTCCAAAACTCGCATAGCTACTAATATTGCAATCTTATTTGGTGTGCGATATTTTGAGCTTGAAAAAAAAATTCTCGTAAGCTTTAAGGTAGTTCTCGTTCAAAAACTACGCTTTTAACGGATTTAGATTACATTTGCACAAAAATAGAACCTTAAATGGAGTATTTAGCTAGGCTTGTATTTTTTAGATTAATGTCCATAAAAACACCTTTAAATTATTCATAATCAACCTCAAATTATGACTTTTATTTTTATTTTTCCACTTTCTAAATATGCTGAAATACTAGTTTTTTTTATTCTTAAAGCCATTTTTTTTAATCCTTAAAGCCATATTATTTCATCTGGTTTCTAGACAAAGTAAATTTTGCACGATAACTACCTCAAGTTTGCGAAACTTCTAATGCCGCCGCTTTCACCGATTAACCACTGCCTTTTTTTACACCTGAAATCGAAAACGAACGGGCAGATTCCAAGGCTACCCTCAATGTTTCAGGTTAGAGTGTACAGGTGAGACCGTTGCAATTCCCGATGCAGCATGTGCAGCAAACCGTACCGGTACAGGTACCGGTAAACGCTGGAAACGGTCAGACCGTTTATCAAATGGTACACTTTCCCATTCAAGCGTTATCTAGTGTTTTCAATATGGGTGCGACGCAGATAATACAACAGATAACGCAAGTAAGGGTTTTAATTTTATTCGTCTAGAAAATATTCTTGTATCCTCGGAGAAACAACGAAACGATGAAATTTCTCTATTCTCTTTATTCTTTCAGCAAATTTCGCAAATGGCTCAGATCATAACTCCGAATGGTCAAATACAACAGGTACAAATAGTCAATCTACCGCAGTTGCAAGGTTTGCAGGGTCAACAAGTAGCATATCACGTTACGCAACAGGTCGCCCAACAACAAACGCAACAACAAGTTGTGCAGCAAGTCGTGGCTTATAGCATCAATTTCAGCAACAGGTCGTTCAACGACAACAGCAACAAGTTACTGATGCCCAGGTACAACAACAAGTCCAACAAGTCGTTCAACTAGTTATACAACAGCAACAGCAACAACAACAACAGCAGCAACAACAACAGCAGCAGCAACAAGTTCAGGCACAAGTTGTTGCTTCGACACCGACGTCGAGCACAACTTGGACAACGAGCGCGTTGCTGGTCCTGGCGGAAATGTTCAGGTACAATGGAGAATTTCATTTTAACTCTATAACTGGGTCGAAAATGACTTCAATCTTCACATTAACATAAAATGTTCCTCGTATCCGATAATAAGGTTTAATTGTACACCATTTCGTTTTTTTTTAACCACGAAGAGAATAGTATATGATAAAGTCACATTTGGTGGACATTTAATGATGAAAACTCTATAAAACGAAACGAATTTCGGAGAAACACTAGAAAGACATTTTTTACTCAAAAAATTGGGGTCGTTTTCGACCCCGTTGCAGGGGTCTGGGGTTAAAAATTGAATTTAACTTAGTCCCTTTAAATTAGTATTCATTCTATAATATTATTCCAGAATGTCAATGGTACTTGACAACCGGTATGAACTTTTAGGAAAAATAAAACGAAATAAAGATAAACAATATCTTCACCCAGGGTTTTGAACGGTTATTGAACGCTGACGAATTTGATTTTATTAGATCGTAGGCATTGGTTCCCTCGGAAGACCCGTTGGAGCTGGTGGTACCGGAGGAACCGTTCTTACCACGAAAGACGGCTAGAAAATTGACGTTCAAATCTTATCCGCTCTCACCAGACCCTCGGAAGAAGGAGGTGAAATAAAAATTACGAGTATAGATGCGAGTCAATTAGCCAGTGGCCAAGTCATACACATACCGGCTGCTCAGTCACAGCAACAGACTATACAGCCCATTACTATCACAGATAAAATATTAAGCGAAACATTTGAAAAAATTGAAGTTTTTTCAATGAAAATTTGTAGTTCTTTTTAGAACGAATCAAACTAAAAATAAAATGCCACTCGTGATCCCGGCGATAAAACAGATAAATAGTATGTTGATTCGTGTCGATTAATGCTATTTTTTTTCTACCGTTTTCAGGTGCTCAAGGTCAACAGCTGACCCTTATACCCGCTTCAGCATTGGCGAATATAACAGCTCAGCAGGGTGGAACGGTGAGAGGGATAAATGTGGACAACGGTGGTATAATGCAGCTTCAACCGGTGAACGCGATGAACACAACCAATGGATTTCTTCAATCGATTCCCTACGAGGGCCCTACAGCCACTCTCGTTCCTAACAACTAATCGCCTAAACCTCAAATTTTGTTAATGCATGTAACATAGAAGAAGGCACTCATTGTTGATGCGCAACAGTGAAGTAAATTAATCATTTAACATTATACCGCAAAGTTGTTCACCACGGATTTTACGAACCGCGATGTATGTGTTGCGTGCATGTTAGATTTTACATCTGATCACGATATTGAGAAATACCTCTCGAAGATTTTCACGAATCAGTTTGTGTGGAATGTAACCATATTTTTTTAACGACCATATGTAAGATAATGTACATATTGTATACGATGTAAAAAAAAACCAACTTTTATAGAAAAAAAATTTTACACTTAAACATTTGAATTTGCCACATTAAGGAACGAAAAAAAAATATTTTTCATAATTATCAGCCGTAGAAAATAAATGAAACTTAGCAATATTTTGCTGAAATGAAAAAAAAAAATGTTGTATGAAAATTTTCGTCCGACATTATATTGTCCCTGGGGAAATCTTGTGCTACGTTCGCTACGACCATAATTTTTGGATATTCGACAACGAGAATGAACTTAAAAAATTAGAAAAAAGGAAAACGTGAGCAATGCGAGTTATGCAAAATATTTCATTATATTTAACGTTATTATGCACTGGATACTTTTACGATGCGACATGCCAGCATCGCACCGCTTATTACAAGTGGAAGTAGTCAGTCTTGTTCCTTCTACAAAGGATTCTGTTCCAGGATTTTTGTATACATCGTCGTCGTTAAATAATAAGTATAAGAAAAAAGAAAAATGAAGAAACTGTAATTACATAGGTAATCTCTGTGTGAACGGTCGTTTTCATTATGTACATTACACAATTAATTCGTTTTATATATTAATATCTTCAATGATTTTTCATCTTTTGGATGCACGCGTAACTATAAATTTATACGTATAATACAGAGAAGTCTGTCAATTTCAAGAAGGAAGTGATTTTTGACGCAGCGTTACGTGGAAGGAAAGAACAAACGATAGAGCACACACTTTTGCAAACCAAAAAATTTCGCTCAAAATCAAGCGTACAAATACTCTCAATTATGTTCCGTATTTCGTTCTTTCTTTGCGCGAGTCACATAATTGCTTATTTAATTAGGTATTAAGTTGAGAGCATCCGTCAAACCTCAATGGGCTCGCTGAATATTTCGCACCAGATTGGGCAGTGATTTGAGGCGGGACGCCCCATCGCCAACCGTAAGGAATTCCCAAATGTGTGAGCCCCAGTCTCACCACCCGGGCTAAATCAGTATTGAATAACTTCTTTGAGCCTTTTCCCCAAATAATCTTATCTTTGTAGATGAATTTATCTGAATATACAGCGGAATTGCTCTCCTCAAGTGCCTCGTTGTAATTGTTCGAAGTATCGTCGGTAAGCGTAGTCACCAAGGAATATCGCGTTTTTTGTATCCGTAAAACGTTCAATTATTCTGTTGTCTAAAAGAGTCATACAAGATTTCCTTTTTTTCAACAATTTTTTTTTTTTACATTTGTTCGAGAGGTCGACGACCTAGTAATTTCATTCCTTTTGCTGGAACGTTCTTGGAGACTCTGGAGAGAAGCAATCTTTAAGATCCCACATCTTCCGGTTCCCTCTTGACGTCAAGCTCCCTCAAAGTTTTGTTGACTATGTGGCTACATCGAGAAGCACTTTTAAGTATTAAAAAAAAGAAACACAAAAACATTTTCAAAACCATATTTTAATTAGTAAAACAATTTTAAACGGTTTTTTTAAGGGAGAAATTTTGAATATGAAACACAAAAAAATGGTCTTTTTCTAAAAATTGAGCGAGCTTACCGCAGTTCAAAATGATACTTTGCTAAATGGCACGGCTACAGTGTACAGTACGAAGAAATAATCGTCGAATTGATTGATTTTTGTAACGAGATCATTTACGATCGGTTCTCTCAGCATTGATGGTTCGCACTGGCTCGCCAATTTAGTTCCAAGTTTGATTAGACAAAAAAATAATAATTCATCCGCGATTTTTTGATAAATAATTTTTGCATAGGTGCCAAAACTTCGACAAATCGAATTAGACATTTCATGAAGAACTATGATTACTTTTGCTGAATTTTTTAAAGAAGATAATTTATGACCTATGCATACTAAGGAAATTTTTTGTGTCTCACGTTTTAATAAATTATTTTTGCATAATAGAGAAAACTATAACGCAACGAAAACTTGTTCACATTTAGACATTTTTTATCAATATAATCAATAAGATTCATTAAAAAAATTTATTGGCTCTCTCCGTTAATACCCAAATTAAGTGCAATATTCCAACTAAAGCCATAATCTCGAAACCCTTTTTGTTTCAAATCGTAAATAATAACCGCTCAAGTTCCAAGGCTATCGAAGTTGTTGTCATGCGGGTCGAGAGGTACCTTGGTCGCTGATATTTATAGAGTTATATTATCGGTCAGTCTGCAGAAAAAAACACTTTAGCTCGTGCAATATTGATAAAAATAACTTCAATTAATATTTGAAGCATTTTCCCTAAAACTGGGAAATACAATTTTAATTTTCCACAGTGAAGCTTAGAATTTTTATTATTCGTATTTTATTATTGAAAATCAATCAAATATTCAAAACATAAATGACTATTAGGTCAATAATTACTTAATGTTTTTCCGAATTCAAATTCGGATTTTTTTTCCTGCAGTTTTTGAATGTTTTTCTTATGAAATTTTTATTGATTTATCCATTAATTCATTAATTATTAGTAAAAAAAAATTACAAATTATCGTTGCTTACTGAGCGAATTAATTTGTGTTTCTCACATAGCGTCTCGAGCCTCGTTCAAAAAATCACTGAGAAAAACAGCGGTGCCTTTTCTCGTGCTTATACCACGTATTTTGCCAAATTTAACTTGACATATTTTGTCGATGAAAGGTTGTTTTTCAAGAATAGTGACCAAATTTGTAAAATGGTCACTCTGCGAATTCTCCAAAATGTAGTGCATGAGATCGAAAACAGATTTTTCGTATCGATCAATGATAGCGGCGATGTCTCTGGTCAAATAAAGAGTTGAGTCACCGCTCTTAATTACGGGAAAGTTTCGATTCTTATTAATGACCACAATTTTCTTTTTTCTGCATTGATTTTTAAGGTTCAGGGTGATCCATTTTTTGATTAGAGTATCTGAAAGAATGTTGAGCAATGATAATATGTGAGTTACTATTTTTTGATAACTTGAATTTCGGAGAATTACACTGCTTCGGATTCGCAAATATTGTACAAAATCATTTTTCCCTGATATTATTATCTCCAAAAATGAATGATTGATTTCATTCACAGTCCTTTTCATTACAAAAGCGTGCTCGTATCTACAATATATGGTATTAAAATTGAACTTAGATAACATTTCTTTTCTGAATCATAAACTTCGAGATATTAAAACATTGGAAATCTTCGGAATTTTTCTAAATTAAAAACTAAATTTCCAAAACAAATCAATTTCTTTCTACATTAGGAAAGAAATCGAGCAATTTTGAAAATAAAATTGAAAATTTGAATTCAACAATTTGGGATTTCTTGAGAGATAACATTATTATTTCTATATTCTCCATTGAACTTCTCAATCGATGTTTTTATTGAAAAAATACAAAATTTTGCCCTTAATAATCGATACAAAGCGAAATATTTGTTAATAAACGATTAGAAGGGTTTAATTATATGAAATCAAGTGCTGTAGGTACAAGGAGAACACTGAAGAACAAAATACGAGACACAAATTAGAAAAAATGATGTACATTAGACTTTATTTTGATATTTTATTCATGACCTTGTTACTGGCATACGCTTCGTAATGGCGTTCGCAATGAGTATCGATTAATCTCTCTTTTATCTTTCTATTATTTTCATGGCGTTATATTATTTCTCTTATTTTATTGTTATTACTATTACTATGATCATTATTTTGTTTATGAATATTATCATTCTGTACAAATTATTCGTTATTTAGAAATTTGTATAATTGCCTCAATGTACCAAGGTGTAATAAACTCAATGAATCTCTTTTTTCACGAACTCGAATATTTGACAATTCACTGATTTTTTTGTACATAAAAGTAAAAGCACATCCCAGTCCACTGGAAAAATATCGAGTCAGGTTACCGAACCTTTAGAAAAGAATTATAACTTTGAAAATCGTCTAATTTACACGACACTTTATGGAGATGACCTGTTGCTCACATTTCTATTTAATAATTCATATATTAAATAATGATAAATGTTTGATATAAACTGTCTTGCGGTAAATTAAATTCTAAACATTCCGTAGCAACGATAAAAACAGAGAGTCACCGGACGTTTGAAGAAAATATTCACGATAGAACTTGAATGTGATCAGCAGACGATTTTTCGTAGCCATGACGTTCAAGAGGTTATGTTATCTTCCGCAGTTTTTACAATATTTTTAACGCTATTCTTGTTTTTGCCCGTTACAAATTGGCTCACATTTTTACCAATGTCACTGCATACTTTATACGTATTTTCACTCATATTTCACTATTTTTTTTAACCAAATACAATAAGTCCAGCTTTTCTCTTTGACAGCAGTGCAGTTGTTGACATTTGTAGCTCTCCAAAAAATATCAAAAAATATCAAAAAGTTTCACAATTTTACACAATTAACGCAATTAAGCTGAAATTTTCGATTTATGTTTACAGTTCGGACTAATAATTGGTTATAACTTTTTTAAACAAAATGCAGCCTAATTTATGAACAAGATGCACTGCGCACATACACTGCGCACATACACTGCGCACATACACTGCGCACATGCACTGCGCACACCGGAAGTGCTCGGATCCTAGGGTAAATCGTGCACTGAATAATTATTTAATATCAATTAAAATATTAACTCTCAAACGATTTTCTTTGGCTCTCAAACCCTCTCAAACGATTCTCAAACGATTAAAAAAAAAATGAAACGTCTAAGTCCATTATTTCAGGAGATAAAAAAAATTGGGGCCAAGTTCACACCAAAAAATAAAATCGTTTTTACGTGAACAATATTAACTCTCAAATAATTATTCTTCTCTATCAAACTCTATCAAACGATTCTCAAACGATTTGCATTAATGAAAGTTTAAAAAAATAAAGTGGGGGGGCTAACTTCACGGAGGTGACCAATCCCAACCAAGGAAAATCTCCACCAATGACAATCTCCACCGGGAACATCTCAACCAACCCAATCTCCATCATTCCCAACTCCACCAGACAAAACGGCACCCGTACAACTCACTCGAAAAAAAACTCCATCAGGAACATCTCTACCAGACCAATCCCAACCAAGGAAAATCTCCACCAATGACAATCTCCACCGGGAACATCTCAACCAACCCAATCTCCATCATTCCCAACTCCACCAGACAAAACTCACCCAGGAAAATCTCTATCGTGGTTAAACTCCACCAGAGGAAAATCTCCATCAGGAACATCTCCACCAGTCATGAAGATCAATCTTTACTGTCGGTATGGAAAACTGCAAAAGTTATCTAGAAATCCCATAGATGGTGTACCAGTAAGTGTAAAACAGTGGACACATAACACATAACCAAATTTTGTTACACAACGAGAGAGAAAGGACCGTTTGGAGCTGAAGATTTTTGTCGCTCGCGGATCACAGTGTTTGATTGATCGATGAGTTTGACGACAAAACTCTTCAGCTCCAAACGGTCCTTTCTTTCTCGTTGTGTAACAAAATTTGGTTATGTGTTATGCGTCCACTGTTTTACACTTACTGGTGCACCATCTATGGGATTTCTAGATAACTTTTGCAGTTTTCCATACCGACAGTAAAGATTGATCTTCATGACTGGTGGAGATGTTCCTGATGGAGATTTTCCTCTGGTGGAGTTTAACCACGATAGAGATTTTCCTGGGTGAGTTTTGTCTGGTGGAGTTGGGAATGATGGAGATTGGGTTGGTTGAGATGTTCCCGGTGGAGATTGTCATTGGTGGAGATTTTCCTTGGTTGGGATTGGTCTGGTAGAGATGTTCCTGATGGAGATTTTTTTCGAGTGAGTTGTACGGGTGCCGACAAAACTCACCCAGGAAAATCTCTATCGTGGTCAATCTCTACCAGAGGAAAATCTCCATCAGGAACATCTCCACCAGTCATGAAGATCAATCTTTACTGTCGGTATGGAAAACTGGAAAAGCTATCTAGAAATCCCATAGATGGTGCACCAGTAAGTATAAAACAGTGGACGCATAACACATAACCAAATTTTGTTACACAACGACTTACACACTCTTTTTTCGACATTATCAATTTAAACAGGTAGAATTTCCATGTTTCTGCATGCATGAATTTGTTGACAAAGCTTCCAGGTTTTTTTTCGAATGATTTTATTTTTGCTGACGAGAGGCCGTGTGATTTTTAAGGCAACAATTGTGAGAAAAGAAGTTGAAAAAAACGTTTCTTTTTTTGTGTATATAATTTGTATTATTGTATATGCGAATGATTCTTCCCTGAATGGAAGTCTGAATAAAAAAAATGAGACGTTTCACATATTTGGAAAAAATTTCCCAATAATTCAACGAACTACCGGAAGCAGTAACCCATAATTGCTACATCCAAAGAATATTTTTCATTCATCCAACAATCATCATGAACATTTTTTAGATGGTTAGTGAGTGCTGGTTCAAAATAACACGATGTTAAAGCAAATTCATAGACATAGGTCAATGTTACATTTTTATGTTGACAATAATGTCATAGAGGATTTTATTGATCAGAGCTCAAACATCGTTATACTGAGAAATATTATCATTGTGTTAATCATATTAATGAAAAAAACTTCAGTTATAAAATGTACACATTGTTCGAGAGACGATCGATCTTTTCGTAACGAAAACGCAACAAGATTTTGTTAAAATAATACATTTTTTCTAAAATCGCTAACTTGTAAATAATATAAAGACAAACGAGTCTGCGCTATTCGTATAATAGTGTAATAATCATTTTTTAAACTTCCATTATATCGTACAAATATTTTCGAAAGACGATCGACCGTCAAGTAACAAAAACAATGTTTCTGTATTCAGCAGTAGTAAGTTTCAGTAACATAGTTTTGTTTAAATAATGCAATTTTTCTAAAACTTGTAAAATATATAAAGATAAATGTGAATCCCTGTGTTTTTCACGTCATAATAATGAATAAATTCGATTTAATTGTACAAATGTTTCGAAAGACTATCGATCGTCCGGTAACGGAAGCAAAATTGATATATTCAGCAGCAGTACTTTGAAGTAACATGATTTTGTCGAAATAATGCGATTTTTCTAAAATTGGGGTATAACTTCTAAAAAACGTATGGTACGAAAATGTTAATCCCGAACGATATTGTTGAGAGTTGGCACGATTTGAAAATATAGTTTAGCAGAAATCAATGCCTGTTTTTAATAAAACTCACTGTAAGTGAGGAAGAAAAAAATGTATTTAGTTTCGATGAATTCCCACTGATTATCGCTGTCGAAATAAAAACAAAAGCGTATAAGATTTACCAATTAGTTAATAAAGTTATTTCGGTGTTAGCGTAATAAAATAATGGTCAATATTAATCGAAATAATGAAATACATGAGGCACATATTGGGGTAAGGCTATTACAATTCTAGGCACTGATATTTTCCGTACGTTTTATTGGACAGTCCAACAATTGCATTCTGAACAGAAATCATCCAAGATCATGTTCTTGGTGAACTGAGTAATCGCTCACGTTCTTTTTCTTCTTCTGTCAAGTATACCCTTGTAATTACTATGTCGCCTGTACTGAGCGTCTGGCACGCTACGTCAGCGACCCATTCGATAATCTTTTCTGTCCTATTGCACAATGTTTTTTGACACATGCACTGACATTTTTTCGAGGAATTTTCGTTGTTTTCAAGGGGAAAAAGATCTCCACTTGAATAAGTTACGCTCGATAGAATGGCTTCCAACTTCTCGATTTTTTCGAGTCCGTTCATTTGTCCATCGGACAAAATTTCGTCAACCATTTACATCAATTCGGTGAGTGTTGATGCGTCTCCGGTTTTTCCAAAAATACGATCACCTTCAATTTAAAGTGACACATATAAATAAAAATAAATAAAACTTAATATTTTTTTAAATACTCACCAGATTGTGAAGTACCAGACGTGCAACTTTCCAAGCTGGGAAATTCGGCGCCTTCATTTCTATCGTCATCGTCGTCATCGTCGCTACTGTCGCCTTTTTCGTGGCCCATTTTTTCGAGCTTTTCAAGCTTCTTTGCTACCTTGTAATTTCCTTTCAATATTTCTTTTTCGTCCTCGGTAAGCACCAAATAACGAAGAAGTCGAATCTCCCGATTGCTTAAAACTATTTTTCCCGGTATTTTCTTCCATTCTTTTTCTTAAATCCGCTACTTCGGTGTCGATTTTTCGTTATCTTTTACGAGCTTTTACGTCTATGGGATTTATGTGCATTTGCACTTGCTCTTCGCACAGTTCCGTAAATAGTTGCTGCATTCCAAGCTTGATAAGTCTGAAAATAAAAAATCATTAAATAAATCTACATCAGAGACATCCTTCTGGATGAAGATGCGAAACTGTGCATTTAAAAAATTAGTAAAAATTTGAATTTTACCAAAATTTATCTTTCGCCATAGAATTTCGAAATTTCAGCATATCAATCTTTTTACATTCAATTTACCTAGACATCGATGTGTAGACCTGTGGTACAAGACCAAGAACGTCACTGCCAGCGTAAATTAGCATTTCCCATGTCATTGGCCTGCGAGCCCAATATCGTTGGTCACGACGATAAATATTTTTCAATTGTTCTTTCACAGGATTACAAGATGAACCATACATTTCACAAAGTGAGTTGAAATTTACGTTTTTCACTTTATAAACTGGTTTTCCCATGTCTTGGAATTGGAGAACAGCATGGGCTGCCTAAATAAACAGAAAAAGTGAGGAAAGGTGATAATTAATCGATGAATGTCATTCCGAAAAAATGAACACATTTTTTACCACCTGATTGAACAATAGGGAATATTTTACTACTGTATTTATATATACAAACCTGCGTATCGAAGACGTTACACAATATGATGCCAAATTGATTGAAAAGATTTACGCTATCGTTTCTGCAGTCGTGCACGACCTATCAACAAAAATTAACGTTTTTAAAACGTTAAAACTTTAACGTTTAAAAAATATAAGGGTTTTCCAGGATTTTTTTACATATTATCATTGATTCTTAAGGTGTAAGGAAAAATATAGTACGAGTGCTATAGAGTTTTGCATTAGGAAGGAGTGGCTATGGACAACACTCTTCTGGGGTTTCATAGGAACATGGAAGTTAGCGAAGTGTGGAAAAAGTGAAGTCAAAGGGATTGCCTCGTGAAAACCGGAAAAGGAATATACAGAAACATTCAAAATAAGTATGAATCAAAAGTAAAATTTCTCGAGAGAAAAATATCTTTAGAAAAGATAAGTTGATACTTTGTTCATAGAATTATTTTACGATTATTGATTTTCTGTTGAATAAAAGTATTTTGGAATAAATTTAGAGATTGAGTTGCAAGTTTAGTAGACACAACTGAATTTTTAAGAAACATATTAAAAGGTAAATATAAAACTTACTTTGATAACAATTGAACTCTCGAGTAGATTGCCAAGCCCACCCTTTCATAAGATTCGGTGAAGTAAACAAGTCGAAAACATAGATCTGTCCAAGCATCGTAGCGATTTGTAAAAGTGTCAATTGCCCTCTAGCTCCTAGATTAATACCTTCGCAGTCAAAGGAAACAACGACGTTGCCATTTTCTGTTAAAGAGTGTGTAAGTCGTTGTGTAACAAAATTTGGTTATAGGTTTGTTCGTGCTAGCTGCACTTTCTACACTTTTGTAATATATAGTAATATAAATTCCAAAAAAAAGTGTAGAAAGTGCAGAAAGTGCAGCTAGCACGAACAAACCTTATGTGTTATGCGTCCACCACGGTCTTGTATACAGGTCTTGCAACTGTAGATTTTGACGTGGTCTTCTTAACGCGTTAAGCCGCTGGCGTCGCTGCGCTCGAGGGATATTCGGTGCGACAAAGATGACAACAGTCGCGCATGCGACTCACGCGAGCATTGAACTTGAAGCCAAAATTTTTGTTTATACATTATAATTTCTATGAATTTAGTTTGTTTAAAGAAAGAAGGATGTGTATCAACTAACAAATCCATAGCCAATATATTTTAAGTTAGTTGATTTGCCACTTTTTGAGTCGCTCACTATTCGATGGCACTTTAAAAACCGATCGTTTAATTTTCAGATTGTTGTAACCCGTTTTACAGCGCGGCACAACACAAGGCTTCGTCATAATTCGAAAAAAAAATCACCACTTTAATTCATGCACGGAAATAATAATACTGCACTCACAAATTGCCACACGTCACATGCGAGAGGATTTAACAAATATAGGTTATGTTGATATATCCCTCTATCGCTGCGCCACCTGGATTCGGCTTCAACAGTGGAGTCACTGCCTTCTATTGAAATTCTACTGAGTTGCAAGA
The DNA here is from genome assembly GCA_963989365.1 of Rhimphoctona megacephalus. NCBI lineage: Eukaryota > Metazoa > Arthropoda > Insecta > Hymenoptera > Ichneumonidae > Rhimphoctona > Rhimphoctona megacephalus. The sequence continues at coordinate 56,456,157 of OZ022414.1, forward strand.
CCTATATACAAGACCGTGGCGTTCACTGTTTTACACTTACTGGTGCACCATCTATGGGATTTCTAGATAGCTTTTGCAGTTTTCCATACCGACAGTAAAGATTGATCTTCATGACTGGTGGAGATGTTCCTGATGGAGATTTTCCTCTGGTGGAGATTGACCACGATAGAGATTTTCCTGGGTGAGTTTTGTCTGGTGGAGTTTGGAATGATGGAGATCGGGTTGGATGAGATATTCCCGGTGGAGATTGTCATTGGTGGAGATTTTCCTTGGTTGGGATTGGTCTGGTAGAGATGTTCCTGATGGAGTTTTTTTTCGAGTGAGTTGTACGGGTGCCGGATGCCAGACGTATAGTTCATATACTTTCCACCGTAATCGCTGCGATCTAAACTCCGGCGCGATGACGATGGGTGGGGGAAATGAGATAGCGACCGCGCTAGCTTTTCAATCTGTCACCTCAATGTATATTACTCGTATTTAATATTATTGTAGAGTATTATAACACGCAGTAAAACTGAAATGCTTATTTTTTACATTAAAAGAAGGTCTGTGTTTGTCTCAAATAAACCATAAACCTCTGATCCCAACCATTTGACCCCAAGCGGGTGCGAAAAACATGAGAGATTTTGAGGTATTAACGAGGAATTTGTGCATACGACTGAAACGCGTAGCAGGGTAAAAAAAAATCAGTTGAGGTATTTTATTTTGTAATAAAAACGCTTTAATGATTATTGATTCGTCAATTTCGATAGCTTCTTTTTCACAACAAATTGTTTTTTCAATTTGAGGTTTTCCTGATGAGCGGTTTGCCTCATATATGTAACCTGATGTAATAAATGATCGCGTAAGCTTGCGACCGTTCCAACTTGATGACACCTGGAATTGCGTTTTCCCACTTTTTGCGCAAAACATTGTCATTAGACACGCGGAAAAATGACACCTTCGCATTATCGGCTTTGCGGCCGGTATTGCAATAAGGAACCGTGCATTTTTTCTAATCTTTCAAAAATCTTTTCTTTTTTTTTCAATATAATTTTAAGCACAACCGCAGCGCAACACAACGTAGAGAGCACAATATCTATATATCCGACACGGGGATTTTGAGGTTAGGTTTGAGAATACGCAATAAGGCGAATAGATCGCAGAGACGAGTAGTGAAGGGATTACGAACTACTCCAGTGCTTCCATAAGCGTCCTACCCCCACCACTTGATTTTGTGACGAGTGTCCAGAATTGTATGTAAAGCCCGCTGCACACGACGCTTGTTTTGCTGATGGATCGTTTGCGGGGAGCTAGGATGGGTCCCGTGTCGGCTGCGAAGATGGAAAATGGCGCCGCTGCGGGCTCCGCTGCGTGGTCGCTTGCTGGAATTCGGTGATTGCTTCGGTGCTATTTTTCGTGCTTGTTCGCTTGCGGGTTTGCTGCCCGTTGACTGGTACGGGCCTCCCATTGGCCGATACGAGATCCAATGGGCTAAGGGGGGGGGGGGGGGCGCCTCTATTGAGGGCCCTCCAAAAAATACAGAAGAAAAGAGAGATGTAGACCGGTGTCAATCACAAACGAAAGAAGAAGAAGAAGAAAAGAGAGATTGCTTGTGGGTTAAGGCTAGGAGTCATACCGACTGAGCCGCCATGAGTGCGAGAGAGATAGCTGCAAATTTCGAAATTGAAATTCTTCGATACGGTTTGACCGATTACAAAAAGGTCCTGTCAGCCCATTTTTGCTATCGTCCTGCATGGGCTGCCAAATCTTTTTTGTAATCGGTCAAACCGTATCGAAGAATTTTAACTTCGAAAATTCGGGGTGAGGTTAGGTGATTGACTCATCCCCTTAAGGTAGCCCTAGCGCGACCCGATTAATAGATAAAAATTTTAAGTTTTTAAAATTCTACCGTTGAAGTGTACAGGAACACGCCTGCAAATTTTTATACCTCATCACCGACTAGTAGAAACAATAAATAATTGATAAAGTTGCTAAATTTAACCCACAGCTTATACAAATTTCGCTCCGACAGGGATTAAAGGCATGAATGTGTAGTTTTTGCGATTAGATATATTTTCAAATAAAATTATAAATCGACCAAAAATTATAAGGATCATTTATACGCCATAAAAAATGGGGGTTACCGAACAATTGAAATAGAAATCTTCGTTTTAGTTAACTAATAACTTGGTACGCCCATGCATAACCTCGAATTGTGAGTCAAATGAGATTCACATTAAAGAATTTCATAATAAATAAAATACCATAAATGATCATGGCGCAAACTTGTAAAATCTTATAATTTCGTAATATTATTAAAATAATATCCAAATCTATGTCACACGGCATATTCACAGTTTTCAAAATAATAGTATGTCTCTTGACTAGCTGCTGCGCTAGGGCTACCTTAAGATCGTCAGCCGCAATCATTTTTTGTACTTCAACAGCTATGATGCAGCAGAGGTTAGGAATACCGTCACATTCCGCACGCACGCAAACCGACTTCGCAACAAGCATCGTGTGATGCCAATCTCCCGAGCGACCCAACACAGCTCCCAGCGCCACACCAAACTTGCCACCTCGCAGCGAAATCTAGCGAGCGATCCATCAGCAAAACAAGCGTTGTGTGCAGCGGGCTTAAGACCGTGACCATGGTCAATCTCTACCGGAAAGACATCTCTATCATTGATGAAGATTCATCTTTACTGCAGTAATGTAGATTATTACTTACTTATTACTTTTTTACTGCTTTTTTTTACTTATTTACTTACTGCTTACTTGCTTAATTACTGCAGTAATATAGATGTAGCTACATCTACATTACTGCAGTAGTTAAGCAAGTAAGCAGTAAGTAAGTAAAAAAAGCAGTAAAAAAGTAATAATGCAGTGATAAGTAAGTAATAATCTACATTACTGCAGCAAAGATGAATCTTCATCAATGATAGAGATGTCTTTCCGGTAGAGATTGACCATGGTGGAGATTTCCCTGGGAGAGTTTTTGTCGGTAGAGTAGGATGCGGTAAAGATGTCTACGGTAGAGATTGTTTATTGATAAAGAATGCCTATGGTAGAGAACATTTTTGGGACAGTTGAGGAATGATATAGAGTCAGCTATATAAAATTAGCCGCTCGATTTCGACTTTTGCATTTTTTTTAAATTTATAATGATTGTTTGTCGATAGTTTGTGATTGTTTGATTAATTAAAATGTTTGATCATATTTTTTATCAAACAAACGAAACAAAAAAGGGCGTTAAGTTAGCCGCAAATTTTTGAAATTTTGTCTAATTTGATTTTTTCAAACGCCAATCGATTCGGAATCGTTTGTTTGAAACAAATAATATTATTTGAACGTTTGTTTGATTGTTGTTTTTCCAAAAAATGAATAAATAAAATATTGGATCATTGTAGCTTTTACACTGGATTCCAATATAACCTCGAGCATTGGCCGAAGTGGTTGAGTTTACTTTTCAGAGCATTCATGTTCTCGATTGTGTATAAAAAATGTGTACATCTATTCGATTTAAATCATTAAATTATTTCTATTACCAGGCTAGCATTAAAATTAGGCTGTGTCTAGTCGTCCGGACACCCGGACAAATACGCGTCCGGTATTCGTCCGGATATTTGTCCAAAATGAGGTTATTTTTTTTTCAATTAATTTTTTTATAGTATGATGGTATATTGAAACTCCCTCCGAACATACACCTCGTAGCTATAAATGTCCGGACTAATAATCGCACGTAATTCGTCCGGATATACAATTTATAATGATTTTCGTATATCCGAACGAACAATCGTACAGAATTCATCCGGGTATATAATGAATTACGAATCGACGAACGATTTCCAAGGGTTCTAATAATGTATCCGGACGACTAATCGTACGTAATTCATCCGGATATATGATGAATAAAGGTATTTGCATGTATCCGAATGAATAATCGCACGTAATTCGTCCGGATATACAATTTATGATAGTTGTTATAAGAGTTGGACATGAGGAAATAGTAGGGTGGGTTTGGGTCATCTTGCGGTTGTTTTTTGAATAGTTGGACATGAAGAAATAGTATAGGGTGGGTTTGGGTCATCTTGCGGTTGTTTTTTGAATAGTTGGACATGTGGAAATAGTAGGGTGGGTTTGGGTCATCTTGCTGTTGTTTTTTGAGTAGTTGGACATGAGAAAATAGTAGGGTGGGTTTGGGTCATCTTGCGGTTGTTTTTTGAATAGTTGGACATGAGGAAATAGTAGGGTGGGTTTGGGTCATCTTGCGATTTTTTGAATTGTTGGACATGAGGAAATAGTAGGGTGGGTTTAGGTCATCTTGCGGTTGTTTTTTAAATAGTTGGACATGTGGAAATAGTAGGGTGGGTTTGAGTCATCTGGCGGTTGTTTTTTGAATAGTTGGACATGAAGAAATAGTATAGGGTGGGTTTGGGTCATCTTGCGGTTGTTTTTTGAATAGTTGGACATGTGGAAATAGTAGGGTGGGTTTGGGTCATCTTGCTGTTGTTTTTTGAATAGTTGGACATGAGAAAATAGTAGGGTGGGTTTGGGTCATCTTGCGGTTGTTTTTTGAATAGTTGGACATGAGGAAATAGTAGGGTGGGTTTGGGTCATCTTGCGATTTTTTGAATTGTTGGACATGAGGAAATAGTAGGGTGGGTTTAGGTCATCTTGCGGTTGTTTTTTAAATAGTTGGACATGTGGAAATAGTAGGGTGGGTTTGAGTCATCTTGCGGTTGTTTTTTGAATAGTTGAACTTGTGGAAATAGTAGGGTGGGTTGGGGTCATCTTGCCGTTGTTTTTTGAATAGTTGGGCATGTGGAAATAGTAGGGTGGGTTTGGGTCATCTTGCGGTTGTTTTTTGAATAGTTGGACATGTGGAAATAGTATTTTTATCCAACTATTCAAATATATGTCCAACTATTCAAAAAACAACCGCAAGATGACCCAAACCCACCCTACTATTTCCTCATGTTCAACTATTCAAAAAACAACCGCAAGATGACCCATACCCACCCTACTATTTCCACGTGTCCAACTATTCAAGAAACAACCGCAAGATGACCCAAACCCACCCTACTATTTCCTCATGTCCAACTATCCAAAAAATAACCGCAAGATGACCCAAACCCACCCTACTATTTCCTCATGTCCAACTATTCAAAAAACAACCGCAAGATGACCCAAACTCACCCTATTATTTCCACATGTCCAACTATTCAAAAAACAACCGCAAGATGACCCAAACCCATCCTACTATTTCCACATGCCCAACTATTCAAAAAACAACCGCAAGATGACCCCAACCCACCCTACTATTTTCTCATGTCCAACTATTATAACAACTATCATAAATTGTATATCCGGACGAATTACGTGCGATTATTCGTTCGGATACATGCAAATATCTTTATTCATCATATATCCGGATGAATTACGTACGATTAGTTATCCGGATACATATAACAACTATCAGAAATTGTATATTCGGATGAATTACCTGTGAGTATTCGTCCGGATATACTATACGGAAACCATTATAAATTGTATTTCCGGACGAATTACGTGCGATTACTCGTCTGGATACATTATTTCTTATGTATCCGTTTGAATTACGTACGATTAGTCGTCCGGATAAATATTAGAACCCTTGGAAATCGTTCGTCGATACGTAATTCATTATATACCCGGATGAATTCTGTATAATTATTCGTTCGGATATACGAAAATCATTATAAATTGTATATCCGGACGAATTACGTGCGATTATTCGTCCGGACATTTATAGCTGTGAGGTGTATTTTCGGAGGGAGTTTCAATATACCATCATACTATAAAAAAATTAATTGAAAAAAAATAACCTCATTTTGGACAAATATCCGGACGAATACCGGACGCGTATTTGTCCGGGTGTCCGGACGACTAGACACAGCCTAATTTTAATGCTAGCCTGGTAATATAAATAATTCAATGTTTTTAAATCGAATAGATGTACACATTTTTTATTCACAATCGATGAGATCATGATTGCTCTGAAAAGTAAACTCAAGCGCTTCGGCCAATGCTCGAGATTATATTAGAATCTAGTGTAAAAGCTACAACGATCCAATATTTTATTTATTCATTTTTTGGAAAAATAACAATCAAACAAACCTTCAAATAATATTATTTGTTTCAAACAAACGATTCCGAATCGATTGGCGTTTGAAAAAATCAAATTAGACAAAATTTCAAAAATTTGCGGCTAACTTAACGCCCTTTTTTGTTTCGTTTGTTTGATAAAAAATATGATCAAACAAACATTTTAATTAATCAAACAATCACAAACTATCGACAAACAATCATTATAAATTTTAAAAAAATGCAAAAGTCAAAATCGAGCGGCTAATTTTATATAGCTTATAGAGTCTCTCTCTTGGTTGAAATTTCCTTGGTAGAGTTTGGTCAGGTAGAGATTTGCCTGATGGAGTTAATTTTTAATAGAGTTGTCACGATGCCCATCTTGAGTTACGTGTTGGCTTAGGCTGTGTTTAGGGAGTCACTATTTGCGCTAAAAAGGCAACATATAGTAAAACTATTGGCACCTTTACAACCCTATCAAAAAAAGCCTACTTGTAAGAATCTCTACCGCGCGATCTCTACCAAAGAAATGTCCACCAACAAAAAAACACTATCCAAGCCTAAAACTACCAAGATTTGTTTACTACCATGGTCATACTCTACCAACGAAGAATTACTAGCGTATATATCTATATACAGTGTAATATATAGTTATATTACACTAGGAATTCTTCGCTGGTAGAGTATGACCATGGTAGTGAACAAATCTTGGTATTTTAGGCTTTGATAGTGTTTTTTTGTTGGTTGACATTTCTTTGGTAGAGATCGAGCGGTAGAGATTCTTACGGGTAGATTTTTTTTTGGTAGGCTTGTTTTTTTTTTGGTGCCATATTATTTAATGGTAGCGTTAACGTTTGTAGTGCAAATAGCGACTCTCCGAACACGCCTTTATTACTTAGTGATAATACAAAGTATAAAGGGAACATTTGCAAGTTATATTAATCAAAAAATGAATTACAAGTTTTATGTACAAATCATTTATTTATAATAAAAATGTATTATTAGTGATGTATAATTTGAAACATCCAGGATTGTCAAAAAAAATTTATATCCTTGTTGCCAAAGCTGAAAATAACTGAATTTTCAAAAAACATTGAAAATATTCAAAATGATGTACAAACTAAATAAAATGCTACGTATTTTATACAAATTACCAAATAATGTGCAAGTTTAATGAAATAACAACTGAACTATTTCGATCACATTTGGGAATAAAGCTAACCACAACGTTACAGCAACGTGTATTTTTCTGTTGACCGGCCTCTCCGTAACTTTGCTTTGTTTTAACATTAGTTTTTTTACGAGATGAAAATAATCGAATTGTTACACTGACATTCTTGTAAACTTGAAAAATACTTGGTGATCATACATTCACAAATAATACATTATCAATTTTCGTTGAACACCGAAAGTTTTCCACTGATGTTTACATGAAAGCGAGGCCACGAACTTCTCACTTTTATACGTCTTTTTCCGATCATTACAAATTTGGCAAAATTAGCGAAAAGTTACTCATAAATTTATTCGACCGCGACCACGATATACAAGTGACGTAATATTGTAAAACGGAATCGGGGAACCGGCTTTCGGATTTCGGATTTCGTAGTTTTTTGAAGTGGCCGGCCCACAATCCAGAGTTCCTAGAATTTCACTTGCCTGCGCTCTAGTGCCAATTTTGAAAACTTAATGAATATTCGTCCCTATTCCGAATAGATAAAAAGGTTATCGTGTATATCGATGCAGTTGCAACACTAGTCTCTGGTTGCAACAGGGAAGCGAGAATTTCTACAATAATATATATATGTCAAATCTGTAATCTCTTGGGATTTATAGGGGGGTTTGGGTGGTTGGAGCATAATGGCGACGGATGACGGTGCTCTCACTCGTTTGAGCAGCTATCGCACGACAATCGGCCAAGTTATTTCTGTCAAAGCACCGAAATAATAGCCACCTACGTGCAAAACCCTGGAGAATATAGTTTATTTGTCATAATGTTTTCGTGACTTTGCTAGGACGAACTTATTTTCGTCCGATAGTTCGAGGTTCGTAGATTCAAGCTTTTTCCTCCTTTTTCTCGATTTTTTTTTTTCAAGTATAAAACGAATATACAATTCATCGAAGCCACTGTGGCTCAAAACTATGTGTGTGTGTGCGTGTGTTGATCGTATTTAAATTGCTGCTTAATGTTACCTAATTTATCGCAATAGCAATAATCATCAAGATTAGGAAAATTATGCAAAAAAAATGATCGCTTTTGCATAATCGAATATTCTCGTCTTGTCTCTCTCTCTCGTTCTCTCTCTCTCTCTCTCTCTCTCCTCCCTTAACATTATACGTGACTTGTCATTCGAACTCGTGTGTGTGGTGGATGAATCAGGTTTCAAGCATGCAAGAAAAATCGAAAGTTTTTTCGCATATTTTTCATTACTCTCCCAACAAGTTAGCGACGACAATTAAAAAAAAATAATTTAACAGCATTAGTATACTAGGTTATTGAAGGCACCAGTGAAAATTTGTTGCTGAGGATTTTCTTCCAGATTTCTCTTTTTACAGACAATTGTATTGGACAAAAATGGTGCTGAAATATTCTAGGATTCTAATGAACGGGACAGAATTTTTATAATTTCTGCATTAATTTTTAGACAGTGTTAACAAAGATTAAATAAATTAAATAAAAATTAAAAAAATAAAAAGGTCTTTAATAAAAAATGAAATTTGTGATTTCAGTAGGAGAAAACTTCAGATTACCGTCCGTTCGATATGCTCGAGGTAGGTTTGAGGGTAGTACGAGGCTACGACTGGAAATGGAGTGATCAAGACGGTGGAGAAGGCCATGCTGGCACCGTTGTAGAAATCGGCAAACCTCCGCCTCCGTTTACCAACGGAGCTAGCGCTTCCAATCCGACTGATAAAACTCCCGACAAGACTGTTATAGTACAGTGGGATCATGGATCTCGCAGCAATTACAGAATTGGCTATCAGGGTTACTATGATCTTTTGGTATTCGACAATGCCACCGCCGGTGTCCAACACAACAATATTGTCTGCAACGGTTGCAAGAGACACGGCATTGTCGGCATTAGATGGAAATGTGCTCAGTGCTTCGACTATGATCTTTGTACTCAATGTTACATGGGTGATGTTCATGACTTGTCACATGCCTTTCAAAGGTTTCAAACGCCCAACGCTGTTGGGTAAATTCTTTTTCTTTTTTTTAATTCAACATTTTGTAATATCGAAATTTACATTTGCGAAGTGGAACAATTTTTTTCATTTTTTTGTTTAATTTTTAACTTTGAAAATCGAACAATTTAATTTTTTTCTGTAATTTGCAGCTCCCTGAAAATGTCCAAAAACAATTTGGCATTTTTATAGCCTAAACTTGAAAAAAAGGATTATGAATACGAAAAAAAAACAAATCATTTTGTTGTATGACAACAGTGCACTTTTCTTTCTATGTTATAATATTTACTCTTGTCTTGAAGTTAGTAAAATCTTTTTCATTTTTTAATTATTTACGTACTTAGAATAGAAAAAATATGATTTTTTGTAGATCTCAATGCTTGTATTTTGAAAAAGGTGACGAAAGTTCTTTGCAATTTATTTATTTGAGATTTTTTCTTTTCCAGTGTACAATTAACAGCGAGAGAAGGATGCACGAAAATCCCCCTCAAGGGGATATTTATTGGAGCTAAAGTTGTAAGGGGTCCTGATTGGGAATGGGGCAATCAGGATGGAGGACCCGGTAATTGTTATTTTTTGTGTTGGAAAAGAAAACTAATTTGTCTTTAAATGTCAAAAGAACTTCGATCCATACAAAACGAGCATATCTCAAAATTTACAAAAATATTTAAATATTTATACAAATAATTGTTGCGTCAATTTAAAAAAAATATTAGTTCAATGAAAAAAAAAAAATTACATTGATAAGTTTCTCGATCGGCTTTTAATCTCAATATTTGAAGAATTTCGAAAATATTTAAGATAATGATTCGAAGTTTTGTTCGTTCAGGAACTTGAAAAGAAAGTATTAAGCTCGAAATAAAAATTCAAAACGTTAAATATTTATCACTCATTTAAAAATGTATGAATGTTAATCAAAATTTTGGAAAAAATTTGAATGTATATAGTTGTAAATAAAATAGGGAAAAAATACGTAATGATATGATGTTAAATATTTAGTGAAAACGGGCAGAGTGATGGATATTCGTGGCTGGGACAACGAGAGCAGTCGTTCGGTAGCGACGGTAACATGGTCGTCGGGGAGTACAAACGTGTATCGTTTGGGTTATAAAGGCTGCGTGGATCTTTGTTACATCGAGGAAGCAACAGCCGGAACATATTACAAGGAGCATTTGCCGATTTTGGGTCAACCAGTGATGACGGTATCGTCGGAGAGTGGTGCATCGGTTCAGTGTGGAAACGTAACTAGCACGTCATCGAGTCCTTGTCACTTGACATTCAATGTACGTGACAAAGTCAAAGTGATGCTTGACGTGGAAACACTGAAAGAAATGCAAGCGGGACACGGTGGCTGGAATCCTCGAATGATCGAGTATATTGGCAAAATTGGCACTGTACATCGCATCACGGACAAAGGCGACATAAGAGTACAGTACGAGGGCTGCAACAATCGTTGGACTTTTCATCCACGCGCGTTGACCAAAGTTACCAGCAAAGAAACTTTCGCTCTTGGAGATCTCGTCAGCGTCAAAACCGATGCTGCAGCTGTTAAGAATTATCAGCAAGGACACGGAGAATGGACCGATGTCATGAAGAGCGTATGTGAACTAAATTTTATGCGATATACGCGTGAACCCTTTCACTCCGGTGCGCTTGTTAACAACAGAGAAGGGTTGCAACAAAAGCCGATATATCTACTTTTATATCCTTTCATTTTTTTGCGATCACTTTTAAATAGCGTGGTATAATTTTTTATGTTATAATAGACAAGCAGCAGACTTGTTTAATTCTATTTAATTATGGAAAGCTTGGCTTCTGGTTTATTGGTTTTGGTTCCAACTCTCTTTATTTTTACTATGCGCTTGTAAATTCCATCACAAAGTTGCCTGCTGGCCACAAATTTAAATGCTTATACCGCCTGGTAAATGAGTGATTAAAAAAAAAATTTTAGGACAAAAGTTTCTTGATTTGCTACCTAGAATCGGAAAATGCATCAAAAGGAGGGTTGTCATTCGAAATTTCAAATCTGGCCTCCTCCTTAAAGGGGGTGGCGACGGCGGGCTCATTTTTACGGGATTAAATAGGTTTTTTCAAACTATTACACTTTTATTTGCAACATTTTTTCGTTCGATATGTATATTCGAAACAAAAACAGCTGTCAGGCGACATTTCCACTGTTGAAATTTTTGAAAAATGAACTCAGACGAAAGTCCATTTTTCGAAGACTTATAAGTGGGTTGTTCGGAGCCAATGAATGAAATTAAGATAAAATAGTTTGTTGTATTTTTGGGTGGCATATTTTGACACTTCTTCAATTTACAACGTAGGCTCTGGGAAAAACGGGTAAGGTAATCAAGATTTATCCTGACGGTGATTTGCGAGTTACTCTGGATGGTCACACGTGGACCTTTAACCCACTCAGCGTTACTCGTATCGCTTCGAGCAGTGAATCCGGTAATACGTCCAGTGCAACGACCGAAGCAGGTCGTGGAAGTTCGTCAGGTAAATTAGACAAAAGAATTATACAAATATCAAGATTTTGTACGAGAAAAAATCATCTTTATGAATGCCAAAAAGTTAAATCCAGTTATAAAATTGCATAAATTCTATTTATGCATTTAAAAACATGAGTACGTGGTCAATCTTCTTTTTAAGGCGGTTCCTCATTTCCTTTCGAACGTGCTGCCCGAGAAATGGAAAAACTGATGAGAGATACGGCGAGAGGAGAGGCGAGAGTCTCGGCACTTCGTGAATATCTTCGAAAATATTCGGGCAACGTAGATGCAAGACCCAGCGGTCTTTGTGGTGGTAAAAAAACTTGTCTACAAGTTGCAGCCCATCAAGGTCATCGGGAACTTTGCGTAATTTTGCTAGATGGCGGTGCGTCCTTAAGGGCCGTCGATGAAGATGGCGATCCTCCGCTTCATTATGCAGCGTTTGGGTACGTTTTTCTTCGTTATTTATAATGGAAGCTTTATGAATTCCTTTTTTAGTCGAATTTTCGACAACATATGTGAAAAATTGTTTTGCTTTCTCAATATTTACGGAGAACATTCGGAAAAATACGCAATCCCGGTTTTTTTTTGTAATGGAATATAAATATTTAAACGAATGTTTCAACAGAAAAATATAATTGTGTAGTTTATGAGTAATATTGTGAAATTTGTGCAGAAATGAACCGGAAGTGATGGAACTTTTGCTCTCTCGTGGTGCGCCGATTGATGCGGTTAATAACGGTCGTTGCAGCGCTCTTCACGTTGCCGTTAATAAGCAACATTCCGGTTGCGTTCGTGTTCTGTTGCGTCACGGTTGCGACGTAAATCTTCAGGATTCTTACGGCGATACGGCTCTTCACGACGCTATTGGCAAGGATGCGCTTGATATAATAGACGCTCTGTGCACTTGCGAGAGAGTTAACTTTACGTTACGCAACAAACGTGGCTTTAACGTACTGCATCACGCCGCACTTAAAGGAAACGCTCAGTAAGTAGAATTCCAATAACGTAAACAAGGAAACTAAAAATTGCAAAAAAAATCACTACTTTTATTAATCAATCAATAATTTGTAATTGGAAAGACTTAGATTTTTTAAATTAGGAAAAACGATTCAATGTTTTCCACTTGATTAACAAAAATTTCCTTATTTAACAATGAGATCCGCATTTTTTAATGATTCGTTAACTAATTACCCATTTTTTAATGAAATCTCGATCAGATAAAATTTATTTACAAAATGTAATCAAAATTTATAATAATTAAATAATTGTTTTCAGCGCAACGGAACGATTGTTAACGCGATGTCGACATCTCGTTGACGTTAAGAAGGAAGATGGTTTTGCGGCATTACATTTAGCCGCTCTAAACGGACACTGCGAAGTTTCAGCGCTTTTGCTCTCGGAAAGTGGTGGCGGAGCTCGCGTTGATTTGCGAAACAATCGACGTCAAACGCCTCTTCATCTCGCCGTTTCTCAGGGTCACTGGAGTCTCGTTGAATTGTTGCTGAAACACAAAGCCGATATATCGAGTACGGATGAGGAAGGTGATACGGTTTTACACATAGCAATCGGAAAAAGTCGACATCAACCTGCGACTGTTCCAACGCCCGACGGCAACAAAGAAACAACGATCATTTACGCTGTACGTGCACTTCTTTGTTTTTTTTCAAGCCATAAGTATTTTTTTATCATGTTTATGATTTTCATGCAAATTTCATGCAAAAATGTCATTAGATTAAAAATTTCTGTTCGCAACGATTTTTAAAAAAACCTTAATAAAATTCAGCCGGTTTTAAGGTGCGACCAGTACCAATTTTTAATAATAATAATATTGAAAAGATTTTAACAAATTATGTAAACGAAAAATTGATCAACAAATAATTAAATACTTTTTGATTTCGCCATGGAATGAGTTTGAAATTTTTTCGGCCCATTTTTGAATTTTCTTCACTCTTTTTTTAGAATCGTGGTTTTAAATTTTTTAAAAGTTATTCATGAAACTGTTCGTTCAATGTCTCAGGAACTTCGATAACGTGATGTTGAGGTTTTTTGCAAAAGAACTAAATTCGCGTTGATAAATCTAATCGACAAAAATTAAAAAAAAAAATCTAAAAAGGAACAAGTTCTTCAAAAATGATCTAATTATTAGTTGATTTTTTTTCCTTTAATCATTTTGTTAATAACACTTTTATATTACTATTATGAAAAATATTCTTAACGTCTCAAAGTGGCTTCATTTTCAAAGATTTTCGGCCAATCGCAAAGTACCAAAATTCCTCAAGTCCTCGAGCTATCAAAATTGGTTAAAGATTTTTTTTTCAGGAATCCATACATCAAATTCAGGAAAAAAATCTTTATAATTCAAGAACATTGAGAATTCTTTCCGTTCACTTGGTATACAATTTATTTCCGCAGATTTGGCAAGAATTATCGAGACAAAATGCGCCAACGGAATTGGCACTAGCGTGTTTTCTCGTTAGCATAGACACGAGCGGTCTTCTCCTCGAACATGTAAATTCCAAAGGAAAAACACCGCTGAATCTCCTGCCACCGGAACAGCAAACACCCGGAATTTGTGAACTTATACGATCGTTTCGTAATCGAAGTAGACGAAACAACGCGTTGGACAGAGAACTCTTCGAAACGGGACCGTCAACGAATGTCACTCAAACGCCGAACAATCAGATCGAAGCTGTGACGATTGAGACGACGCCGAATGTCGAAGACGATGTGGTTGAGACACCGAGGAACGTTAGCGATGAAGATTCTTGTCGTGTTTGTGCAGGCCCATTGGCGAGACTGATCGATGAAGCGGGCGATGATCCGAGCGGTAGCCTCGTCCCGACTTGCAATACTTGCCAATGCTCCGGCAGAACCGAACCTCCAGTTTTAACCAGTAATTCATTATTCCTTGTTTAAAAAGAATAAAAAAAGGGAAGAAAAAGAGTAATAATCGAAATATAGCAATTTGGAGGGTTACATACGCTCAGCGCAAAAAAAAATTAAAGGATTGACAAAAATACAATTTTTTATTTTCAAAGAAATAAAATGAAAATTCACGAAAAATTTGACACTTTAATTGTTTATAAAAAATGTTCTAAACAAAATATCAATAAAATTGCTTGACAGAGTATAGAGAAAACGATTTTGAAATTTTGAAAAAAAGGTCGATCAAAAAATATTGAAAACTCTTCGAGTTATCATGCCAATTATGGTCCGCAAAGAAGTTTCGTGAAAAATGCTTTCGTTGCACACCGCGACGCATGCTCACATTTATCGTTATGATGTTGTCACTCGGTGAAATTTTTGAATGATTTTTTTTTTTTTATCCTGAAGGCTTGAAGAACAATGAACAATTAAAAGATACCTTTTATCTAAAAATCAGGACACATGTGACTCTAATGTACTTAAAGTTTGTTTATTAGCTTGTAAAGTTGAACAAAATTAAAAAAAAGGTTCATCATCATTTCAGGTACTAATTCGGCGGGCGAAGCAACGTGCTTGAGCGGCGTGGAGAGTCCAACGACGGAGGACGGTGTGGAAGACGGAGATACGAAAAGTATGGAAAAAATAGAGCGCGAACGTGAGAGAGACAAGGACAAAGACTTGGAGAGGTTGCGATATCTCGAAACGAGAATAGCGGATTTGGAGGAGGCGAATATGTGCAGTATATGCATGGAACGAAGACGTAACGTGGCATTTCTTTGTGGTCACGGGGCATGCGATTATTGCGCAGCGCCATTAAAAACGTGCCACATGTGTCGAAAAACCATTACCAAAAAGATCAATCTTTACTAGAAAACAAATTAAAACACAAAGCATAAGAAAAAAATAACAGCGTCGAAAATCTGTTGGAAAGAGAATGGAAACTGAGAGCCTTTCTTTTCCATTCCATTCCACGGGACAATTCGAAGTTTGCATCGTTGAACTGCAACAAAATTTGGTTTCTTAGCATCGTTTATCTACTTTCGCGGATTCCACAAGACTAAATTTGGCGAAAAATTTATTTCGCTTCCGTTATAAAGCCACAGAGCAAATTTGTAAAGACGTTGAACATTTATTTAACTACAAACAATTGTTCGATGAATGCTTGACTTGAACGATGTGAACTTTGAAAGTCTCTCCCTGGGGGAAAAAAACCGATATACATTTACAACTATACTCAGAACTGCCAAAACAGAGAAAATCCGATAATAACGATTTTACATTTACAATTTATAGTACAGTATAGAAAATACAGTGTGATATGCATGTGTACACACGCATTATCACACGTGAATTTTTAAGTCCCCTTAAGCCAACTGACCAGTGTGATCGATACCACGTTTTGAGTCCCGAATCATTGTATGTACAGTAAACGTGCCATAACGCGATTCATCGGAAGTAGTTAATCGCGGCTAACATTTCTTCTATTATTATATTTTATTCTGTTCCCATTAAACTGCTACCACTTCCGTCGTATCGCGTTGAATACTATTATACGTGTATCTTTTATTAATTGTACATAGATATATTTAAATATATATGTATACGTATATACATACATATATTACATAATTTTATGCACTTAATTTACGTAATTCAAGAAGTTTTTTTATCGCGTAACTAAAATCTTCGTTTTTTATCCTACGCGATGTTTTATCGCAAAATTCTAAGTGTTCCTCGTGTGCTCGCGAAATATTTTACGTTTTTCTTTCCTTTCTTCAATCTCTAAAGTCTCTTCTCACGATTTATCGTGCTTTCTTCTCTCGCATGACAATTCTCTTTTCTTCGTATTTATCGCATATAAAGTATACGATCGAATAATTGTATTAACATTATTATTATTATTATTATTATTATTATTATTATTATTTTATCGAGTCTTTAACGGAGTCAGAACCACTTTTTCGTGGTGCTTTTGCGCTCGTAACAATCGGACGTGACCAAGCGCGCAACCGAATTTTACTAAATCTCTTGTTATTACGTATTCCGCGAATCTCGGTGCTACGCTTCGGTTCAGGGTACATAATCAATTGACTGAATTACATTAATGATTAGTAAAAACAAAAAAAAAGAAGAAAAATGAACAAAAAGAAACACGTAAATGTATTTAAGTATTTAAGAGCAAAGAGTACAGTGGGCGATCAAATTTTTACAGCCGTTTGCATAAATTGTAACGATTTGGTCTTTGGAAACCGAAATGCTGTGATAAGTCATTTTATCGTCATGCACGACTTCGTGGTCGATCAAATCCGGAAAAATCTCAAATTTTCCAAATAAAATTCTAGCAAAAGTTCTCGTTTGGTTTGGAAATTTTCCCTGATTTCTATCGGATTGAGAATTTTTGTGGGTTAATAAAAAATTCAATTTCCAGGGAAAGAATTAAGCGGAAATTTCTATGACAAACTTTAAACTATTTGGAATCAAACTTTTTGATTATTTGGAAAGTTATACTCGAAAAAAAATTTTTCTCCTTTTTTGTCTCGGCTATGTTTTTAACCCTAGATCCCTACAACGGAGTCGTCGAAAACAACCGCAATTTTTTTTAGGAAAAAAACTTCTTTTTGTCACTTCTCCGAAATTTTATTTCGTTTTATAGAGTTTTCATCATTAAATGTCTACCAAGTGCGACTTTATCATATACTATTCTCTTCGTTATTAAATAACGAAGAGAATGGTGTACAATTAAACCTTATTATCGCATGCGAGCAATATTTTATATTAATGAAAACATTGGGGTCGTTTTCGACCCCGTTGTAAGGTTCACGTTCAGAAAAATAGATTGTGGGGTCTAGGGTTAAAATCAGATCCAAAGAAAAAAAAAAAAATCATTGAAATTCGCACCTTTCTGCATAGTGTTTATTATTATATTTTGTAGTCCTTCATCCGGAATGAGCCCTTCATATACATTTTTAATCCGTTTTTGCTCCAAAAAGTGAAAAGAAAGTGTAATTATTGGCAGTTTTTTCAACTCGTTTTGATCAAACACGTGTCATTTAAAAATTTTTTTGAATCCAAAGTAGATGTAGAACCAGTTTCAAGTATCTAGTTGAAAAATGAGATTGATTATTTTTTTTATGCATCAAAGTGAATTTATCCCTGGAACCGAAATTGAGAGACATTTTGGCACACCATCTCTACTAGCGCCCTAAAAAAAAATGATAAAAATGAGATAACACTAAAAAGAAATTAGCAACATGTGCTAATTTTCTACCATTATCGTGGGAGTTCCCCCTTAAAGTGACGTAGGGGTAAAAGAAAAGACCATTGTAAAAAAATGTTTCAAAAGTGGGGCAAGGGAAACAAAGGCACAGTGATTGGAACAAAATAGGTATAAGATTTTTTTGTTCATACTCTTATTCATATTTTTAAGCTGTTTTAAAATCTTGGACTAATATCTAAATGATTAAAAACAAAAAACCATGATACTTTACATTTCTTTTGATATTGAAAGCATTTAACAATTTTTGCAATGTTTGCCTTCATGATGGGTGTATTGATTTGATCAACCACTGTACGTCACACATGGCGAGATGAAAAGTCGATCAAAGTAAGCGAGAGAGAAAAAGCATTTTTTATCAAAGTGTTTGCCAATTTTTGTGGCCATTTGTACTATTGCGATTATAACTAAACGTTTGAATTCTTAAAATTCTTGAAATAACGAGGATAAAACGTTACAGTTAGAATTGAACGTTTTTTAAAAATGTAACGAGAAAGAGACGAAGGAGAGGAAAAAAATGTCGTAGAAGGAATTTGTAACGTCGATAAGTTTTTACGATTGTACGTCATTATAGAAATTAATTTAAATAAAAACAATTTCCACGTACACGCAGTGTTCAAGATTTTCTGTGCTGCATTTCCAACTTTCAGGAAATATGGGAATAGGATCGAAGATAAAAACAACAAGAAATACGAGATTTTGACTTGGCAAGCAATCTTATTTATTTATTTTGGTACTCGATAGGTTCGATAATCGTATGATACAATATTGAGCCAGTTTGAAAAAACTGTAATAATTGTTAATACTAATAATAATGACAATAGTAATAATAATAATAATAATAATGATTTTTCTAAATAACCTAAAGCAGTTACACTATAAGGTGATACAAGGATTCAATATAGTGCCTATTAAATCTTAACGAATTCTCGGCGTCGAGGCCATGCAATATATTCGTCTAGAGTCTATCTACTAGGATCACCCAGCGCGTATATGCATCATCATTTCGTTTTTCTTTTTTTCTCCATTCGCATTTGCTGTTTTTGTTTTTTTTTTTTTTCAAACCACGAACAAATCAATTTAAGAGCAATGGAGTTTTCACTCTGTCTATCTCTTTCCCCCGATTTTGAACGACGAAGAACGTTTATTCGTAAAAAAAAAAGAACAAAAGAACAATCGCAAAAAAGCTCACGGCGCGATCGAGAATTTTGACGGAGAATTTCCGTCTCGGATCGTCGGAAGTCCCGCACGCGATATGCCATTATAATTTCTTTTTTGTTTGTTTCAATTGGTTTTTCCATACTTATATTCACTCGTAGTTCTCTACACACTTCATTCATTTACTCATTCTAAAAGTAAAATTAGATTTATATTCCCGATTGCGGAAGTTTATTATCTACCTGTGGTACACGATAACGTGTGTGACTTCTGGTCCTCTTAGCTAGGATTGAAACTTGTTCCAAGATCACACATGTGCAATTATTATTTTTTTCAGCGCGATTTGCAACGCGTTTTTTTATTTCTCATACCTCCCAATTCTCATTTACACAGAGATTTAACTTTAAAAATAACGAACGCGCGAATGTACGTTTGATTGGAGTCCCGGAGAAGAAAAATGAAAAAGTAAAAAGAAACAATTCGACAACGACGAATTATTTCGTCAGGCAAAGGGTGGTGGTGTCGTACAGGCAAGCGGCACAAATCATTGCACATTGATACACGCGTTAATATCTCACGCGCTCTTTCATCTCAATTAATGAATTATTAATTACTTATCTACGAAACAAAACAAATAAGAAGTACAGGAAAACAGAACGAATAACTATTTTAAATCGATACTCTTGATTAACAAATTTTGCCAGACGATCACTTTGAACAATATTAACTTATCGAGGATCCCAACAGCACGCGCGCTCGTTTTGCTCGGTCACTGAGTCAAGACGATTCCGTCAGATCGTTTTTTTCACAAGGACAAGCTTACAGCCACATAAATTAATCGACGAATATCAATTATTGTCTGCTGGATCGATCTGGATCCGGCCGCGTGGCGCTACATTTTTCTTTTTATTATTTCCATTTGTTTTGTTTTGTAATGTTTTGTTTTTTTTTCCATCACGAAACGAATATTTTCCACGATGCCAGCAATGGAAATCGGATTTTTCGATAACGTTCAGTGTGAAAATCCTTCAAGCTACGACAGGCTCTGGACTGCAAGGCTGCAGCTCCGGCTCGTTCTGTGACTCGTTAGCATTTCCGCTTGGCCCACTCGCCGATCCTGAGGTCGACGTGTTCGGGTCGTGGTTCATACCAGGGTTACGAGTCACCGCTGCCCACTGACGCCGAGCTTTCTTCTTGGCTCGTCGTTGCTCCATTACCAAACGAAGCTTTCGCATTTTGCCCTTTGTTGCTTCATTCTCCTTCGATAACTCTTCTGCGATAACCAAGTGAAATAAAAAAAGTGGGTTAGCATAGTTTGCTGTAATTTATTCGATGCATCAAGGTCAAGACAATTTTAAAGTGCGAAATCAGTGGAATCAGTTTTATGAAAATCTTAGAAGATCTTGTTCAAAATATCGTCAAATTTTCAAACTTAACGATTTTTATCATTATTCTTAAAAAGCATGTGTTTTTAACATTGACAAACATTAACATACTCATTTGTAATTGATTGAAATCGCTGATTTTTTTTTATATTCTATTTTATGTTGAAATTCTCGTGTAAATTTGTATTCATTCTTTTTATGCAATTTCTAGAACCACCCTTTTACTAAGCAATGCTTTCATATTCGTTCAATTTGAACAAACGTTTCAAGCTTTCTCGATTAATTTCATAATGAACGTTTTTTTTCGTAGTGAATAATTCGCAACAAAAGTGAATGCTTTTTTCGTCAAATGTAATAAATTGAGGCTTCATACCATCGTGGAAAGTTCCCGTTGTACCAGCCCCGTTAGACGAGGACAGATCGGACGTTCCGGGAATATTGGACGAGCTCTGAAGACATCCACTGATGTGTCTGTGATGATGTCTGTAAGGTCCTGCCGTCGCAGCTGGTGTGGCGCAAAGCAAATCATTGAGAATATGAATGATGGTACCTATATCACGTTTTGGTCGTCCATGACGATCTTGGAGCGCGGGATTCAAAGTTCCACTAAAAGTGCCCGAGTAAACGCCTTTACCGTGGTGGTGCATGCTTTCGATAATGGCTCCTTGTCTGCGTCTTGCAAGTTCCTAAATAATCAGCGGTAAAGAAAAGGGATGGCAATTAGTAAATAATTACAAATTCAGATAATCGTAAAAATTGAAACGTTGTCTGCAAAAATTATGAATGCCCAAAGATCGTATATTTTCATCCAGATATGATATCGCAGAGCTAAACGCATAGAGATGTTTTCCACGTTTTTCGTAGTCCAATTTTTCGTAAAAAAACGCATGGGTCATTTCAAAATGCGACAAATTGATTATTTCTTTTCAATTCAAAATGTTTGCTCGGCAGACTACAACGATAATACTACAATCCAAGAATCTTTTCGATTTATTTAATCCATTCATCCCTGAATGATTTATCGTCCC
The DNA here is from genome assembly GCA_963989365.1 of Rhimphoctona megacephalus. Classification (NCBI taxonomy): domain Eukaryota; kingdom Metazoa; phylum Arthropoda; class Insecta; order Hymenoptera; family Ichneumonidae; genus Rhimphoctona; species Rhimphoctona megacephalus. Next base: position 56,477,716 of record OZ022414.1, read on the forward strand.
GACCGTGGGAATATTTTTCTTGCTGGTCATGTAATGAAATAAATGTTCTCTTTCACTTCAAGGTTCAATTGATAATGTGTAATCGATATTTTGACATATTTTTTTCAATAGACCTTAAAAAAAATTCATCATTGGAATGCAATAAAAACCATTCATGTTATGTTCCAAATTTTTTTTTAATCTTCTGAATTCATTGGTAGGTTCCTAAAAAGAATCCGAAAATAGAAATATTTATATTTTCATATAAATGTGTATAATATAAAACGAAAATTTGCATAAAATCATATGTAAATAAATTTTTTGGGCAATATTAAAAGAAAGCAATTTCGTTGAATTTCAAAGATGCGAATTTCAACATCATAAGCTACAAAACCGACTCTCTAAAATAACAGCAGGCCTAAAACCCTGGAGCTTGAAACTTTCAAATGAAAATATCTCAAAACCTTATTGACATTCATAATTTTAGTGGTAGACTTTTCAATGATTATTATAGTAATAATGACACAGGAGAGCTGGCTTCGGTAAATGTATACCTCGGCTAGGTCGACCCGCGAGGTGAGTACCTCAGAGGAAAGCTGTTTGAGTTTCTGGGTGAGATTTCGTGAAGCTTCGGCGAGTGCTCTGGTATCCAGGGTCGCGGACACTTTGTTCGAGTTTCCAAGGCCAATATTGGAGGCGTTCGGACAGTGAGGGCTGGTGGGCGAATCGGGGCATCCTTGTAAATCTTGATGATTCGTTGTCGATGCGGCAGAGGTTTGTTGCTGCGAATGATTGTGATGATGATGATGATGGTGATGATTGCAGACGGTTTTTTTCTGCGGTGTACCGGGTAAACTAGTGCTGGTTTCCATGGGTTCGTCGAGGATTTGGGACTGGCCGGCGATCAAGGAGGAGGAATCCTGTGGTTGAAGAGTTTTGCAGCTGGCGGACGAGGAGGATGAGGAATTCGAGCCAGAAAGATGTTTGCTACGGGAATGATGATGGTGATGGTGATGATGATAGTGATGGCGGTGATGTTGACGATGGAAAATGTACGGGATACCGGCGATTTTCCGATAATTGACTCTTGATGTGCTACTGCTCAAAAGGGGGTTTGCCGAAGAAGAAGAAGAAGAAGAAGATGATGATGATGACGATGAATAAGTTGACGGTAATGAAGTCGAGGACATCGATTGTGAGGAGGAGGAGGAGGAGGAGGAGGAGGAGGAGGTAGTGGTGGAGGAAGAAGACGTCGACGACATCGATGACGACGACGTTGTCGAAGCGGGTGAAGGTGCACCCGACGAATTCTGCGTACCGAATGGTCGATAAAAAGGTGGACGTGACAAACGCGAGAAACTCGTAACAGGATTGTAAGAAGTTGGTGAATTCGGTGGTGAATTGTTGCTTCGTTCGACCGAATTCGTCGTCGTTGTAGCAGTCATTAAACTCGTAGAGTTGCTCGTACCAGAACCGTTGTTGTTGTTACAGCCTGCTGCAGCTTGCAAAAGCGAGGCCAGGGTGCTCATCAAGGACGATCTACGTGCGGCTCTTGCCGCGAGTATGGCTGATCTTATCGGCGAAACTGAACGTATCGTCGACGAAGTTGACGATGACGTCGACGACGTCATCGATGTGTTTGTAGACATCGTTGAATTCGTCGTTCCCAAATTCGACGACTGACAACCCGACGACATCGTTGCTCCTATTGTTCCTGTACTCGTCGGTGATGGGTTGTTATTGTTGTTCGTTGGTAAACTTTGAGAACTCAGTCCTATCCCATCGACACTTGCTGATGCAACGGGAACGCACGATGGCGAAACGCTGCTCCCGTTCGACGAGCCTGACGGGGATGCTGGCGTCACCGTTGACAATTGTAACTGGATAAGTACCAATTGATCGCCCACTCTCATTGTCAAATTCAACGGTGCTTTGCCCGACAGAAAATCATTCACTTGAGAATCGTTCAGGCTCTCCAGTGCCTGCATAACACTCTGTTCCGGTCTTTGGCCCTGGAAAAAAAAATAAACAAGTTGAAACCAAAGTAGAAAACATCTTACGACGCTTCACGTTAATATAAAGTCGAGTCTTAATATAATCTTAAGGCGAGCAACTACCTTAGATGCTTCAAAAAATCAATTTTTTTTTATTTCATAAATCGTTAGCAAAATACCTTAAGAATACACCCTGAAAATTTCAAAACGATATTAGGATTCCCTCTAACGGTATGTATATAAATGATAAAGACTCTCCGCTCGATTCCCAAGCGCGCTCAAACTTTAAACGTGTTTTTCTCGAAACGACATTTTTTCAATTTGCGGGAATCATAACTCAAAAACTAATTGATGGATCATCTTCAAATTTGGAACACATTTACATAATATAATATCTTAAACCATGAACCTAAAGTTGGAAAGATTAGTTTGTTTAAAGCATATTTATTATTACAAAATGCCGGGGGAAAAAATACTAAAAACCGATCATTTTTTTTCAAACACGTTGCAACATAGAATTCTCGATTTTTTTTCAAAATTTAGGTTCATATTCTTAAAAAACATCTCAAGAATATATAAAAATTTATTGGACTATTTCAGATGCGAATTGCGAGCTGCACAATTCCTGCAAATCGACAACGACGATGAGGACACGTCAAGGGACACAGCGGATTCTACCTTAATTAATGCATGATATAATTTGAAAAAATTACAAGAGACGTATGAAAATATGAATAAATTATTGTCAGAGTTGCGGAAATTTCCGTTTTTTTCTCATAATAAAAAAAAAAATCCAAAAAATCATCGAATTTTCGGTCTTCTAAAGTGGTTGCTCGCCTTAATTAAGGGCATTGAAGTTACTATAAGTGACATGCAGCAAAAACTTTCTTTATTTTTCAATTTTTGTATGTTCAATATTACAAAATATACCTGACTTCAAAAAAGCCCCAAAAAGTATTTTAAAAGCCAATACTGCAGAATCGTTGTTATGTAAAAAAAAAAAGAATCAAGTCGGTGCCATACAAATTGAACAGAATCCTTATCTCCAATCGTCAATTCGTATCTTCTTCATAATGTTGAATTCGTTTGACACCGACTTCAAATTTTTTTTTTATATCAACGATTCCGCAGTATTGGCTTTTAGTATACTTTTTAAGGCTTTTTTGAAGTCGGTTTTTTTTTATTAAAAGATTTGACATAAAACTTGTCTAAAAATATTGAAATTATTATCAGATCTTCACGAAATTAGTATGGGACCATTTCGAGCCTTTCTCCTTTAAAACAAATAAAGATTCATCCAAATCGGATACCTTTATAAAAAGTTATGCGCGTACATACATAAAAAAAAAAAAAAACACGTCGAGTTGAGAACCTCCTCCTTTTTTGAAGTCGGTTAGAAAATAAATGGATGAAATCGAATATGAGAATTTGTTGTATTGCAATGAAAACTTTAACATCATTTCAATTTTATCTTTGCAAAATATGAAAATACTGAGAGTATGGTTAGAACTGGGACAAAAAATAATTCTATTCGATTGGATGATGTTTCAATCAATTTATTTATTTTTATTTCTAGATCTACAAAAACATCGAATGTTATTGGCTATTAAAATCGCAGTTGTAATTAATAACTACGATTTGATAAATGTAATGAAAATTTACATTAATTTAATCAAATATTCGTATCAATAATATGGTTAATGACACGAGCCCTCGACGTGCAAATTTACCTTGTACCTCATATCTATTTTGTTATTTTAGTTTACAATTACGATAATTGGAACTTGCTTCATTTTTTTCGATAATTAAATTTCGGGTTTAAATTTGTAGGTTTTTACACATTTTTGAATTTACACGATTGCTTTGTTGTCAATATTCACTCGAGGCTCTTTCAAAAATAACAATTCAAATTTTTACGATTTTGTATGCATTTCATCATTTTTATTACCCTATTTTTATTTTTTTTTACATTGTTTTGCTCTCATCTCTTATCTGTTATTCTTTCGAACCTCAAACTTCCTCACATAGTTACACGTGTCTGTTATCGGCTTCTCTTTTAATTCATTGTTTATCGTTTCTTTGAAGACCTGTTTCATATTTTTACCAGTTTAGACTATTCGACATCACGTTTTTCCTACTTTTTTGTATTTATTTTTCTAAACAGCAAACAGGCATCCTTTACAAACAATATTTTCTGACCTCAATTTATTCAATAATCTCCATTTTGCACGTTTTCTCATCTAATCTCAGTCCTACTTCTGCGTTTTTCCTTCTGTTTTTATTTTAGTTTAATAATAAATAGGATCTTCAAGGTGGCAGTTATTTCGAAATATCCCAAAATTCAACACTTTTCTGACAAAGCGTATTTCCCTCGAATATACAAGTGAAAGACTACAAAAGTCGCAACAAGATACGTTACACGTTGCAGGAAATGGCCGAAAAACATGGAGGAAACCTGTGAAGCATCGATTGTTGAATGAGGCTCAAGCTCGAAGCCAGAAAATTCAAATTCAAACGATCAAATGTTGTTTTCACGCATCTGATATCGAAATCCATAAAAAATGATCAATACTGAAAATTAGCGCGAATTTAACGGGGAACATCAAAGTTAATAATTAATAATATCGAAAAACGAAAAAAACTTGAAAAAATAGTACTGAATCGATGCGCCTTTTCGTGGTCGGAAAAAAACGTATTTTCATAAGTGCGAAATGTATTTTCAAAGAAAGTGACGATGGTGGAAGATGAAAAACGACGAAACGCGCGATGAAACATATGAGCGAAAGCCAAAAGATGATGCTAATCGATGAGTCCATACTAAGAGAGATCGGTGAGTCGGGAGAAGACCTGCATAGCATATAGAAGGAGGAAACCTCGCTGCGGGGCATCGCGAAGCTCTTCTGTGTTGCCCTCGCCTAGCATCGCCTGGGCATCCCTGGTTCGTATGTTTTTTTTTTCTCCTCATATAGTTTTGTACGACGAGTTTGTGTGCTGCACGGGCGCGTGCCCCCGCGTGTATCACTCACTCTTGAAACACCTAACGGACTTCCTTCGGAGGCCCTGAAAAGTCTTCAGCTCTGATCAGCACTCTTGCTTTTTCTGTCTCTCTTTCGGACTCTTATAAACGTATATACGAATTCAAAAGTTCACAAATCCCCGATGCTAATTTTCTGTGTCGGCAAAAAAATCGACGAGTTAGCGAACACGTCGACAAATTTGACAAACAAACAAGACAGCAGTTCTAAAAATATTACTTTAGAAAAATATTCTGCGAAACTCCAATTGATTCGAAAGTTTGCCAAAATACAACTTATCCAACTGTTAAAATTATGATTCATTTTTTCTGTCACCTTCTATCACATGATCGACGTTGCTTTCGAGCCCATGATTTTCTTGGTGGTAAAATCGTTCCAACAGATATGAAAAAGCTTATCAACGGATGAATCTCTTCGTTTTATAATAACGAATAGAATTATATATTTGCCGAAAAACTTTATTTCGTGCAAGTTTATTCGACGAAGAATTCATCTTAAAATCGAAAAAAATGAAGAAAATCGGGGAAAATTTTATCCTTCCACAATTTGCAGTCCATGTTTAAGGAACAGTATCAAACGACAATTTTTTTTGGAGTTGTTCGTATAAATAATATCCTGAAATTTTTGTGCCTAATTTGAGAGATATTTTGATCCAAAATATTTCCATTACATTGTAAAAAAGAATTTAGTTGATTCACTTGGATTATCATCAGTAATCCATTGTTTGCATTAATCCAACTGCAAGCAAATTTTCTACCTTATTCGGATTATCGATTTTATACTATACTCGTAAAATCGAAAAAGTGCCAGATAAATTCTCAATTATGAGAAATCTACGATAGAGGAGGCGTAGAAGAATGCCTTGGCAATGAACGCAGGCGGAAAGGGGCGTTTGAGAGACGCCGCCAAACTGCGAACACGTATCAAAATGGCAGGAGATTGCAAAGAAACCGGACGTGTGGAAACACGATGGAATTTTTTTTAACAACTTTTATATACCGTAAACAATAATAATCTTCATAATCCCAAAGAAAAAAGAGCAATGACAAGTAATTGAGAAAATAGGTAAATGTTTTTTCGTCTTGTCCTCCTACATCGAACAATGTTTTCTTGTGATAACGATAACTTTAATAATAATAATAATAAAATAATGAAAAAATACTTTCTCTCTTTCGGTTCGTAAAATCAGGACAATCCACGTAAAAATTTTAATATCCATACGACGGAATTCGCAAGTCGTCTAATACTAATAATAATAATAAATGATAAATTTACCGAATGAGTCATTGACGCAACGAGCGCCATAAAAAAATAAATGGTTATCAGCGCCACGTTGGCGACCTACGCAGAAAAAAATGGATCGCGTCTTTTATTATCTGCTCGAATTTAGAACGTTTTAGACACCGCCGAAGAAAAGTGAGAGAAAGTCTGTATGAAAAGTGAAAAGACGCTAAAATCGTTCGAGTGTCGACACACGGAGTGTAGCGCTGCAAGATTTGCGTCACTCATCCACGATGAGTTGCGAAGAATGGAAAGTAATTGATGATGGAATGAATGCGACGCTGTATAGCACTGAATTCGCGAAATGATAATATTTTTTTTTCTCGTTTTATTGCGATTTATCGATTATCCGCAAATATCAATCGTGATTTCAGTCTACGTCCTATATTTACGTATGTACTGGCTGCGACTTACAAAGTGAGAACTACATACGTACAAATCCTTGCAAAAGGGAGCGAGATGATGGGGTTCGGTGAGATTGATCGCGAGCTAAAGCGTTAGCGGGTACGGGAGGAAAAGAGAAAAATTCGTCCGCGGAAAAAGCCAGTGAGAGAAAGAGAGAGGCGAAGTGCGCGTGGAGTCGAGAGAGACAACGTACAACATATTTCAAATCGCTGCGAATAGAGGAACACAGAGGTCGAGCATCGGGTAACAAAACAGAGCAATGCTGGCTGGTAGTTTTGGCTCCTCGGTGTGTTTTAAGGATATGCTCGCGCTGTACAGTCGCGTTAAAAAATTATCATTATTATCATTATTATCATTTTTTTCAAATTCATTTTCAGTCAAGCTAATTTTTCTTTTAAATATTTCAACTACGATTTCTCGAATTGTTAAAATTTTTCATGCCAAAAACCAGTTTTGTATATAATTATTGGAATAATTGTATTTTTTTAAAACAGAAAACGTAAAAAAATATAATTGTTTTTGGATAAACCAAAAATCAATGTTCTCCATTTTTTTATGTTGGGTTTATACGGGTGATAATTTATTCGAAATTTCTATTGAAAAATTTGCCTCACGAAGTCTCGATGTGTTTAAATAACAACGTCAATGACTAGAAATTTTGGAGTACAGAAATATTCATGAGTATAAGGAAAATTCGAGACTGTGGAAAATTCATCAAGGAAATAAATCCACCTAATCGTTATACTCAAACACCAACATTCAAAAGTTTTAACACGAAGTTTTTATACGTTGTCAAAGAATAAAAAATGCGAGTGTCCAAATTTGCCAAAAACTATGGAGAAAATTCAATTCAAAAAACGAAGAAATTTTCAAATAATCTCTTTTCATATTGCACTATTTCTCTCATATAAAAAGGTAGAAAAAAATTTGCTCTTAATTTAGTTCAGAAGTTAAATGTCGAATCCCCCTTTTAGACGATTTCTTCAGCGTATGAAAATTGGCAATTTTTCAAATTTTTAACGCAGGTTACTTTTGAAAGGATCTGTATACGCTAAACATCCTTAAAACACCGTCGCTGGCGTTCACAGAAAGACGAGATGGTGCGCGAGGGGTCGCGGGTTTGGGAGCGGGGGTGAAGGGGATTTCTACGAGACAGGAATTGTGGAGAGCTCGATACCGGGCGGTTCTCTCATCCACCGGCATCGACTAGTCCCTGGCGAAACGAGGGATCGCAGCATCCAATAACGGAGACAGACGTATCTCGAATCTCTCGAAATAGGGGGGTAGACCGTCGTATTGTACAGACGGTTCGCGGGATGAACGTAGCACAGCGCTACTCGTGGCGATTCGAGTTACTTCCAGTGAGTCGAAAACACATGACTTCATCTGAATAATAATAATAATAATAATGATGATAATAATAATAATAATAATAATAATAATAATAATAATAATAATAATAATAATAATTTTATAGTCCCATTTTTCTCTAATTTCTATCGATGCTTTTTTTTTATTATCAATTCTTATTAATCTTATTACGTAAATGAATTATTTGATAATTGAAAAATTATTTTTTTTATTCAATTTCATTATTTTTTAACTTAGTGTCCTTTTCTTTTTTTAATTAAATTATTGAACACTTTGAACAACAACAAAAACATTAAGAATGGATTGAATTATTGCCCGGAATGCGGATGCGGATGATTTCGGCCAAAGAAATTGTTTTGCTATTTTTGCTTCTCTGGTAGAAATTCATGGACAAAATTAGCAGGAAAAAATCGTGATGATTTAAGAAATTCGAATAGTGAATAATAATGGTAAGACTTTTTTTCAATTGTCATGAGCGTCCATCGATAGGAACATGTCGAAACAACCAGAAATGTTTTTTTTTTTTTTTTTAATTAAGGCGAGCAACCACTAAATGCTTAAAAAATCAATTTTTTTTTATTTTATAAATCGTTAGCAACATATCTTAAGAATATACCCTGAAAATTTCAAAACGATATTCGGATTCCTTTAACGGTATGTATATAAATGATAAAGACTCCGTTCGACTCCCAAACGCGCTCAAACTTTAAACGTGTTTATCTCGAAACGACATTTTTTCAATTTGCGGGAATTATAACTCAACAACTAATTGATGGATCATCTTCAAATTTGGAACACGTTTACATAATATAATTTATCAAAACATGAACCTAAAGTTGGAAAGATTAGATTGTTTAAAACATATTTATTATTGCAAAATGCCGGGGGAAAAAATACTAAAAATCGATCATTTTTTCAAACACGTTCCAACATTCAATTCTCAATTTTTTTTTCAAAATTTAGGTTCATGTTCGTAAAAAACATCTCAAGAATGTATAAAAATTTGTTAGACTATTTCAGGTGCGAATTGCGAGCTGCACAACTCTCGCAAATCGACAACGACGATGAGAACACGCCAAGGGACACAGCGGATTACACCTTAATTAATGCATGAAATATCTTGAAAAAATTACCAGAGATGTATGAAAATATGAATATATTAGTGTCAGAATTGCGGAAATTTCCGTTTTTTTTTCACAATAAAAAAAAAAACCCCAAAAAATCATCTAATTTTCGGTTTCCTAAAGTGGTTCCTCGCCTTAATTTAATATATTGAACATTTTTGTTGGACATTTCTAACGAAGCTCTTAAACAAAGAATTGGCCATTTCGTAGCTTCAAATTGCGTATATATTTTGGACGATATTAAAAAAAAAAAGGAGTTATATTTTTAGTGTTTCAGAGAATTTTTGACTGTGCCTGTTGATGGTTAAAATTCTGAGTTTGTTCAGGTATTGAAGAAAGAGGGAAAGCTTGGAAAATATAACGAAAGATGCTGAGATTATTGTGGAAGCTTTGTGTGGGTGCCCGGTTGAACATGTTTGTTCGTATTTACAAGAGGGCAAAACAGCTGTAGGGCATTTTCATTTTATATACATTTGTGTCCCTTCATTTCCCTTTACGCCTGTTCCTCAAGTTTTTTTTTCTCGTCTTTCGTCATTCCCTCTGCTCGTTCTGTCATAGGTACTGTCATAATGTATCCACGAAAAGTTTTAAAACTGAGAAAATTAATGAATTTCATTTTTTTACGATCAAAGGAGGGGTTGAGCTTAATCTCAACGAGAAAAAACCGTGATAAATAGTTGGTTTTTATATCTTATTAATACATTTGTAAAAGTAGGAAATTCGATGCTACGAGTCGAGACTTAATTTTCAAATTGCCCAAAATTTTAGGAAAAAATACTTGAATGTTTTTATTCTCTACTCGGATTCATTTTTTTCTTCATTTTTTGCTCAGTAAAAGTAAATACTGCAAAAACGTTTTTTTCAAATTTTCGACTAGAATTTTTGTTAGCGTACAATATTCGAAAATTTAATGTCCGATAGCTGGAATATTTTTTTGATTTTAATGACATTTCATCCCGCATTGCCATAACAAAAAAAAAGAAACATTTAATTGTCCTTTTAACGGTACATTGCGTTTTGTGTGAAAACAAGTGGAAAAACAAATTTATAAAGAAAATAATGATAAATTTAATTACTGGGACAATGTAACGTTGGTTCATATCGTTTTCGCGCGCCAACGCTCGCTTTTTAATTAGTTTATCTTTGCGCCACAACAGCGTAACGACGTTCTCTCTCTCTCTCTCTCTCTCTCTCTCTCTCTCTCTCTCTCTCTCTCTCTCTCTCTCTCTCTCTCTCTCTCTCTCCCCCCCTCTCTCTCTCTCTCTCTCTCTCTTTCTCTCCCTCTCCCCCTCTCGATATACATTTCATTAGTTTTCATCTCGGTTGTTTGTTGAACGAAACAGAGAAAGAGCGAGTGAGAGATTGCGGAGGCGTGGCGCCGGATGAACTCATCGTCAACGTCGAGGCCGACGTCGACATAGATCTTGAAGATGAAAGAGAACTGTATGAAGAGTTTAACCAAGAGGTGCGGCGTGTAAGGATTTTTTGGGGCACTTGAAATCAAAAGGCAAAAAAAACCAAACAGGGTCGAAAAGTCCATTCATGTGCTTGAAAAAAAAAAGAAAAAGATTTTTTCTCAACATTGAAATATAAGAGCCATTATTTATATTCCGATGTAAAAATTCTGAATTTTCTCTTCGAATTATTGCCACAGATGATAATCTGAAAATTATGTGCACGAGAGTCGTTATGTGTACGATCAGAATAATCATTACTAGTTCTTTTAATTCTGAGATTACGAGAAATCTTTGTAATTCCGTTCTAATGCTATTGTGCATTTTCCCCTAAACGCGATTCTACACGTGTAACAATATGCCGGGAGGAATGTCGAAAAAAAAAGCAAATATTGTGCCCTAAGCCGTGAATGATTCCCGGTCATTCACCCCGAAGAGCGATACTCCATCCGGTAGTGCCCAATCCCTTGTGCACGCTCCTCCCCTATCTAATTCCTGTGTTCGGTGTGCACCGGGCATCTTTTCGAGAGTATTATTTTTCATAGGGGTGTTGAAGTAAGGACAGAAAGTCGGGATAACTTTCAATGATACTTTGGTTCCTTTTTTCTTCAGAAAAATCATCGTGAAAATATAAATTTAAACTTGGGAACTACTTTGCACTTTGCATCGCTAGAACCGAACAAAAATTCTTGTATTATTATCTTATTTTGTAATTTCTAAAACCGTCAGCATTTTTTTTGTTTGATCTCCTATTAAGGTATTACTATCACAAAACGACTTCATTTAGGGTCCTTGCAAAATTTTGCATAACCGTTCTTGGCACCAAAACTAACAGTTTTCTCCTATGAAGGAAAATTTTCTGACGTTTAGAATTTGAGATATTTAATTTGCAATTTTTTATTTTCTCCATCTAAATGCGTGTAAATTAAAGTCACATTTCGTTAAAAAGTTGTAAAAATCGAGTTGCAGAAAAAAATGTATTTAAGATTTTTGTTGCAGATAGCCAGAAAGGCCATGAGCCGAAATTTTTAAAGAAAAATCCTAAACACATTTTTTTGCAACTCATAAACGATACGCGACTTGAATTTACACGCGTTTAGATGGGAAAAGTTAAAAATTGGAAATTGAATATCTCAAATTCTTGACGTCAGCAAATTTTTCTTCATAGGAGAAAGTTGTTAGTTTTGGTGTCAAGAATATTCATACAAAATTATTAAAGAATCCTAAATAAAGTAACTTTGTGATAGTAATACGTTAAGAGAGACGTAGAAAAAAATTTCGAAGAATTTCGATGCATCTCAACGAAGTAAACTTCAAATATGATACTATGAATATATTAAAAGAAAAAATTTCGTTGCATCTCAATAAAGCAAACTTTGACATCAAATACTATGAATATTAATGGAGCGTAGACGGCAACAAGTACAAACAATTTTAAATGGATGATACGCATGTATTTTATATCGGGATACCCGCAGCAGCCGATATTTGCTATATTAACTGGCTTTTTCAGCGGTACTAATTTCGATTGCTCGTTTCAGAATATATTTCGCTTTGCGAAAGCGTCTCGTTAGCTCGCCCTCGCCCTTGTGCATGTTTTAAAATTGATCACGGATGACTGCGGGAATATGAGGGAACAAGCAAGTCTGAGAGACACAGAGAGTGAGAGAGAGAGAGAGAGAGAGAGAGACAAAGTTACGACGACGACCCACGTCGACTGAGCTCATTCTGTCTGTCTATCTCTCTTCTCTTCTCTTACTCTCACTCCTGTCGCTCCTCTGACAATCAATAGCTGAGCAGGCCAAGCGAACGCTCGAACAGGCGTAAATTCAGAGAGAGAGCAAGAGGGAGAGAGCTCATGAGAGAGGCTAACAGCAGCAATGGCACGTTGTGCCGCCGCCCCGGTCCATTGCTTGGTCCGTTGGTGCTGTGCAAGCGATAAGGACCTCGCCGGAGAGGCATTGAAGCTATAGTATAGTAGCAACGGGGTGGCAACGTTGCTAGAGCGAAATATACATACACATATCTCCCAGAGATCGAGAGACAGAGACAGAGACTGAATTTCGGAACCGTGTGCATCGGAGACCAGCAACGTAGCCAGGGCGCCCGCAGTTGACCCAAACGATACACCTCAACCATATTATATCTATACAGGCTCCCTCAAAATAACTCACACACTCGTTATTCCATGCTGAATCAAATAAAATCATTTTCAAACAAATTCAAACCAAAGATAAATAAGAAACGAAATCGTTTCTCTCTTTATTGTATTATTACGTTATCGTAAATACACTAATCGAACTTTTCGTAAAAATACTATGCAAACTCTTATAATTTCGTCATGTCCTCTTACCATAAGATGATAGCTCTTACAGTTGCCAAGACATCGAGATGAAATTCGATATTTATATGCAACCAATGAACCCACAGACAGACGTAACATGAAAAACAAAAAAAAACATCTTTTGAGATACCACTTTTTTCATTTTTTAGATGGAAGAAACAATAATTCGGCGCATCTCTTCAAGATTATTGTCATTTGAAAAGACGCTCAAAGTGCTATACCATAATATTTTTAGAGATTTATTCTCGTTGCTTAAATCACTTTATACAGCTTTTATAAACTCAAAAATCTCTTATAATAACTCTACTTACTAAAACTTCCGTTCAAAATTATTACGAATGGTGGATAATGATTGTTGAAACAATGAGACATGCAAAACGGTTTCTTCATTTTTTAATAAAAATAACGTTCATTTTATATTCTTATCGGAACCCGGTGAAGCTAACAATGGATTTCTGAATTCCCAAGGGCCGAAACTCACTGGAAGCCTTTTTTTTAAAAAGGAAGAATTTCTTCGGACACGAGAGAAATTTCTTTTTAAAATCTACAAATTTTAGAAAGAGTCGATAAAAGGGATAACGAAAGAACGTACAATTTTCTTTTCTTTTTTTTTTTCGTAAGTTCCTTTTGAACCAATTAAACTGGGGAAAATGTTGGATGAGCTTGGAGCTTTCGTTGCAAGTTGGATAAAAATAATTTCGTGCCACTCGGTATAAATTCAGGACCAAATTTGTACGAACATCCATGCATGTATTTTGCAGACAGAATCGTCTAGATGGTTTTGCGTTTCTATATATATGTTTATCTATATATGTGAATACGGATGGGGGTCTGGGGAGGACCCATAGACACGCCTGGAGATTTCCCATGTGACCGTAACGAGTCCGTCACACGCGAACCGTTTTCGTTCCCCTCGATATGTGTCTCGTTTTGGGCGACCGGTGACGAACATTCGAGTTGAGCGAATCGTTCTTGAATTCATATTTAGAGAATATTAGATCTATGTGTACGTGCTACTATTAGATCCTTCCACTAAATTAATTTTATGGTTCGTTCGTTGTGCCTCGTGAAAAGGCGAAATTCCGTAAATTCCCAATTTTAGTACTTTCTTTCTTTTTTCAAAATTATTACCGTTACTGAATTGGAGCTTGCGCATAAAAGAAATTCGAGATGACAAAAGATCAAAATTTCCTTATAAACAAGCACAGAAAATAGTCCTGAATCAAAAGTAGGTAAAAAAAAAATCCAATTTTTAAGGGACGATTTATATATTTTTCATTGTAACTTTCGTCACAGAGACCGTTTTCGACGTTCTTTCGTCGCACGTTTCACAGGAATTGATGCGTCTAAGGCTGCGATAAGTAAATTCATAGCCATGATCTCGTCTTCCTTAAACGTCCTTTTGCTCGTGCTCTGTGTCATTGTAACCGGAGACGACAGTAAGACGAGCGCGAAAAAGGAATGCGACGCGAAAAGAGTCAGGAATGAAGAATGTTTGATGAGGAATTGCTTATGTTTTTTCTCTCTTTTTTTTATTATATTTCTTTCTTTTCGAGTTTTAGCATCTGAACAGGATAATTATTTAGCGAGAAGATGAAATCTCATGTGTAAATTTTGGTTCTACTGAAAAAAAGTGGATTTTAAAGTATGTGTATTTTTAACTGTGTGGAATTCATTTCAATTATTATTATTATTTTAATTCCATTGTCTTATCATTGGGAATACCCTTATTTGGAATTGAATTGATCAAAATCTACTCGAAGTTTTATTAAATCTGATTTCATTATCCAATCGCAGAGCAGTTTCCAGTTTGTACGTTCAATTGGAAAATTCGAAAAATTATATAATTAAAGGACACTTTTCGTATATTCATTCACATCGCCATGAAATTTGAAAGACTTGATTTAAAATTTATTTAATTAACCTGAATCAAAAACAAACTACATTCCGAATAACTATAATTATTCACTGAAAATCCAATTTTGTTGAAACAGTAAAATATTTTGTTGGATACGTCCAACAAAAATGTTTCGTCTAGGCAACAAATTTTTTTTTTGTTTCAACAAAGTTTCATTTTAGTTTAACGAAGTTTTGTTGAATCGTTCAAAATTTTGTTGCCTGGACGAAATAATTTTGTTGAATACGTCCAACAAAATATTTTAATATTTCAACAAAATTGGGTTTTCAGTGTTGTTAAGCTACGTATTTGTTTAATTAATCATGGAATTGGTAAAATAATAATCAAACAGGATTCTACGAACAGCAAATAATCCAAAACGATCAAATAATGGCGCGAAAAAAATAACACTCCCGATCCGCGTTTTATTAAATATTGAATGAAATTTGTTCATTTTTTCTTTTAAGGAGGTTGTATCGTTTCTCATGTAAAAATTATTTTCCAACTTTACACAATAAAATTTTGTAAGTAGAAAGCTTAAGACAGTATTAAACTTCTGGCGGAATATGCCGATGATTCATCGTCTCAAAATTGAGATATTTATTGTTGAAGTTCGCAATTTTTTGAAAGCTTCCATAAGAGCCCATGTTAAACTTGTCATTTTCAACAATGAATATCTCGATTACCAGGCGGTGAAACCTCTCCAAATTTTTCACACATAATTAAATGCTGTTCAAGAAGATTCACGCCAAACTTCAATACATTAACTTGGAATAATCAAATATAATGTATTTTTCGTATGATGTCATATAAATATCGATACAACTTCCTTAGCTGAATTTTGTATATCACTGTTTTAAGAAACGGTGAGGATGAGGTCGCGATGGAGCAAGTATATCGTGCAACGAGCAACGAGGACAAGGCGAGCAACGGCAGTGCAATGCACGCTGCTATATATGTAACATGCGCTTTTACAGCGTTTTGTACTGCGAATAGAACTATACATGTACTTGAATATAACAAACGGTACACATAAAACTCGAAGCGTCAAGTGGATACAGTGACCGAGAAACCGAATGACCTGACGAGACTGCGTTATTCCACTTTTTCAAGTTTTCTTCAACAATGGATCATAGCAATGTCCATTTTCGTCAACTTCTTTAAGGGATTTTAGTACTAACTTCGAAAATGAATTCTAGAACGATTTGCGAGGAAACTAGTGCAAAAAATTTTACGCGTTCTCACATCCCTACAATTTTTTTTTAACGTCTTAAGCCATTTGTGCAAATTAATATTGATAAAATTTCAAAAATAAAATATCGAAGTTTACATTGTTGTGATGTAGCGAAATTTTTTATTATAATTATTCAAATTTTTTCGAACTCGAACTATGTAAACTTGAAAATTCGTTACGTTAACATTTCCATCGTTGGAATGCGATGAAATTTTCTTATTTTTTTTCAAATTCTTCTCGAATTTTTTATGCAAAACCAAGTTGCAAAAATTGGACAAAATTAATATGTGCTCCTTTAATAGGAATCTCCAGATATATAATAAAAATATTTACTTTTGACAAAATTACAAAGTTGAAACATAGTAGAACCGAATGTTTGTTTAATTTCAACGATACAATATTCCAAATCAATAAAGATGGAAAAAAGGTCACAAAGTATCGCTGAACAGTTTTCGTTCACGCTATATTTGATTATGGTAAATACTGTATTGCATGCTAGTCAAATGAGTGCTAAAGCTTCACAATATTTTTATACCAAGTTTAATGCACTAATTATACACAGTGAAGGTGAATTTATAAGATGACATATCTAATTAACCTAGAAAAATATTAATAACGATACATTTGCGAAATAATTAACTGATAGTGGCAAATTTCCATTATGACACATTTTCATTGGGACTTTTCAAAGAATAATCTGTATTTTTTGACCGATTTTAATGCACCACGTCTTATTCTGTTCCTCAAGAGATTCTCTACGAATTCACCATGTAGATTTTTTCGAAGTTTATTTGTTTGGAAATTATAGGAATTTGTTTATGAAAGATTTTTTTCGCTAAATAAACGATTGGCAGCAACAGTGGAACGATCAAGCTTAGAAGAAATCTACGTGGTGAATTCGTAAAGGATCTCTTGAGGAATAAGACGCGGTGCATTGTAATCGGTTAAAAATTACGGATTATTCTTTGACGAATTCCGATAAAAATGTGCCATCATGGAAATTTGCATTTGTCAGTTGATGATTTCGCAAATCTATCGTTTTTAATATTTTTTTTACGTTAATAAGACACACTGTGATATAAATCCACTAATACTACGATCAATTAGTGCATTAAACTTGGCATAAAACAATGGTGAAAATTTTGCACTCATTTGATTAGCATGCAGTACAGTATATACCTTAATTGCCATTGGAATGATTGAACAAGTGTGATTTTTGATTTTTAACTTTGATAATTAAGTTAACACAAAGTTGAAACAGGAAAGAACATTTTTATGGCGATCTGAGAAGTGGACCAAATTTTTGAGCTGATACAAACGAACCATTTATTAAAAATAATTAATAGCTTACCATGAGACCGGCTTCCACGCTGGGCAGTAGAGTAAGCTTACTACCATCTTCAAGACGATTTTCCCTGAGTGTTCCATCGCGCAGCTGCCTAGAACAAAAAAAAATCGAACAAAGATTCTCAGTATATCAATTCCAGCGAAGTGAATTTCAAGTGTGTTCAGTTTTGTGCACACACGGGAGAGAACGCGCGTGTGAATTTGTCATAACGTGTGGTGCAATGTTTCTTAGTGTAGTACGAAATTGAGACGACCCTGGATTCGTCAAGGAGTACACGTGGCTAACAATGAAACACGTATGATGACTTCCGCGTCAATTCGACCATCAGGGTTAAAACTTGACGGTCCCAAATTGGATGATGTTGACGGTTGCATCATTAAAATGCAATGAAATTATTATTATTATTTTTTTTCTCAATATTACCCAAAATTCCTATGACAGTATCGAAAGTGGTTAAATGTTTTTTTGAACCTGTTTTTAAAGCTTGTATGCAAAATCAGAAAGAACTGTAAGAAAAATTTGATAATATGAGTGACGATTGTTCCCAATTTTGCGTGCTCATTCCCACTTATTTTTCTAATCTCTGGCAGTATTCATAAAATCGATTTTAGACTGTTTCAAACAGTGGCGATTATTGTTACCGGGAGAGATAATGTCGAAAGATGGGAACTTCTCAATTAATGATCCCTTTTTATAAATTAGGATTGTGATGCGTGAATTAGATGTTCGTTGTCGTCGCTTTTCCGCGATTCTGATTGGTTCGCTATGACGTTGCACGTAGTTCGCATCTCATGTTAGAGTTTAAGTCAAATTATGACTCTGAAGTTATTCTGTCCGCTCTCAAATGTCACAATGACAGCTGGTCCTTCAAAATATCTATGACAAATCAAATTTGTTTTTGACAAGTTGCGAATAGGAAAGAACAATAGCGAACGAGAATTATTCTTAATAAATCTCGAAAAAAGGAAGATTTTATTGAAATTTAAGTAAGTAAATAATAAATAATAATCGTTTATGTATAAATTATTTTTTAAATTCATTCTAACGGTTTCAATGATGTTGAAGTTTATTTTATTATTAAAAATAACGTTAGGCAAGAAGTTATCGCGAAGCACGCGTTTAAATCGCCTAGTAAAACTACTATTCGTGGGTCCAATATAATTCGAAGGAAATAAAAACGATTGCAACGTTTTTATTTTTGTAATCAGAAGTGATAATTCAAAATTTTATACGATCGTTGGAAACACAGAATTTAAGGAAAAAATTGAGGCGTTCGAGTATTTTACGACGCTTCAGATACGTCTCACACGCAACAGCACACATTTTTATCGGTCATTCAATCACAAATCGACACGTGTAGCGACGTTTATCGCCGACGTCGTTTTGTCACGAACAAACCTCGATAAATGTACACAAAAGCGATATACATATTTTTTCTTCTTCTCATTTGAGTCTTTCACGAACGATTAATGATAAACATTACAAAGTCACAGCTATTTGATTATATTTTCATTATTATTATTATTATTATTATTATTATTATTATTATTATTATTAATTTTTTCCAAGTACTTTTGCACGAATGACCTCGCACGTGTTGTGTTGTTTTGACTCGTTGTTTTATCGTGAATACGAGTGAAAAATGTTTGAGCAATTCCAGTGCAAGAGCTGGCTTATGTAAAAGTGCCAATCAGCGCTCGCTAACTCAACAGACGAGTATCCGGAACTGTGGATTAACATTGCAAATTGGAACTGTTAATATCAGAACGCTAAAAAAATTCTATCAAAGAATAGACAAATACGCGATTGAAATATTTTTTAAATATCATTCGATCAAAAAGTAATTACTAACGATGGAGGATTAATGGAAATTATATTCATATTCACTCAACGATTTTTTATAAAAGATATTGAGCTCTTTTTTGTTCCAATTATTTTTCAAACTAAATGGAACAAATTCTCGAGAACAGTATTGTATGTTTCAACGCTAAAAGTAACAGAAATTGCGATAAACCGTAGATTTTTTTGAATCAGCCTCGAAAAGGTGTAAAAAAATAATCAAAAATGAATAAGTTTGACAGTCAGAAGTAAGTGTTCGATGGAAAAAAACGTCCACGGTATTTATATTTGCAATTATAATAACCAAAACCTTTTAGTTTCATACTTATTGCAAATTACTGCGATTCTTTTTTCTTTTGCTATCGACAATTTTTCCTGTTATCGCAGCTATTTTCATTTTATGTTTTCATAGCACGTTACATGAGTGAATGAAATTCCTACGAATATTTTTTTTTAGATACATCGAGATAAATGGAAAATGGAGGGTTACATTTTTTATCTGGCAAAGGCAAGGTTATTCCGGATGTCCTTACGGTTAAGTCCATAGGGAAAGAAATTCGTATTACGAGGGCAGTTAGTCACGTGTAAGGTCACGTCATGCACGTTGAATTTGGAATCGTTGGAATCCAGTGATTTTTTTTTCTTTTTAAATATATATTAACCAAATTTTGAAAGCATGTTTACTCTGAGAAAACTGATCACACTTTTTGTAAGCCTTTTTAAGAAATGTACTTTTTTAATTAAAACTCTTTAAATTAAAACAAAAACAAAAAATTCGTTACATTCCAAGGAATGTTCGGTATACTGGTTTAAAGAATCCACAATCCTTCAATCGATACACTCACAACATTTGAACAGCCAAACGGAATTCAGTACCATTTTAGGAATAGCATAAAACAAAAAAATACCAAAAAAAAGTCAAAATAAAAAAAAATAGTAGCATTATTTGTCGTATTCCAAACGACGTTTGAAACGGCTTCCACTTTAATAGCCTATATAATAGGTGTGCAAATAGAATCTCGGCTCTGAAGTTGGTTGCATTAAAAAGTATACTTGAACGCATCCAATTCGTCCGCCATTTTGGATATGTGTAGCTTAGTCATTGCTGTTTTTATGGCATAAGTTTCAGTCATTTACAAGCTGTCATTCCGTGTGTATCAATTTTATAAGAGATGGATGTCGATAAGCAACATTTCCGCCACTGCGTTCTGTTCTGTTTTCAAATGAAAAAAAAATGCTGCTCGAGCTATGGAATTGATTAATTCGACTTTGGGTAAACATTCTGTGAGTCATTCAACAGTAAAAAAGTGGTTTGCAAGATTTCGTGATCGAAATTTTAGTCTTGAGGACGATCCACGTCCAGGTGCAGTGAAAAAATTTGAAGACGAAGAACTTCAAGTTTAACTGGATAAAAACCCGATAAATAGCAAAAAACCATAAACAGAATGGCGAATATTTCGATTATTAATCTTTGTAACAAGTATCTTTTCGATAAAGTTGAATTTGACCAAAAAAAGCCGAGTTTCTACTTGCACACCTATTATAAATATCGTATCCACCCAGAAAAATATCTAGTTGATTCAACTAGGATTTAGTTAAATAAAATAAATATTTTTCCTTGTCTCACGGCCAAATAGAGGTCTATATATGTAATTTTAACCCTAGAACCCCACAATCTATTTTTTCCAACGTAAACTCCACACCGGGGTAAATAATTACCCCAATTTTTTCTTCAGTATAAAATATTCCTTGTATGCGATAATAAGATTTAATTATATACCATTCTCTTCGTTTTTTGATAACGAAGAGAATGGTGCATGATAAAGTCGCATTTGGTAAATATTTAATGGTGAAAACTCTATAAAACCCAGGGAATGGTTTAAAAAAATTGGTTCGGAAGGGAAATTTGACATTTTCATGGGGTAACTAATAACCCCGTTGTGGGATTCTAGGGTTAAAAAATTCTTTTTTTCTATCACACTATTTTTATATTCTTGATTAATGAAAAATTTAATATACGTTTTCAAATTGGACATATTTTTATCTTAAAAATTAAACGAATATGAAGTTGAAATAAAAATAATATTTATATTATTATTTATAATATTATTTATACCATGATTAATTATAATATTATTTAATATTTTCATGGGTCTGCGACCCTGGGTAGGTACAAAAATTCACGTTTGACTTCTTAGATATTAGCAGTCAGAATTATAAAACTACTTTGGTTCCCGCAATTTATGCACGTCCAGAGCGCAATTCATATACTGAAAACCGAATTTTGTTGAAATATTGAAATATTTTGTTGGACGTATTCAACAAAATTATTTCGTCCAGGCAACAAAATTTCGAATGTTACAACAAAACTTCGTAACACTGAAACGAAACTTTGTTGAAACGACAAAAATTTTATTGCCTGGACGAAATAATTTTGTTGAATACGTCCAACAAAATATTTCAATATTTCAACAAAATTCGGTTTTCAGTGTATGTGAGAAATGCCTCGACGCCCTGCGCCACATGGTGGCCAGAGCGAGAAGCTTTAGCCTGGATACTCGAATAAACGGACCCAAATAGCATTATCTATTTGATTTAAATACAGTTTTCTAGTTGAAGAAAATATAAATTTTGTTAATTCAAATTTAAAAAATTCAAATAAACAATCCTAGTAGATCTAAATAGAACTTTTTTCTGGGCGTGTGTGTCTGTTTATGTGCATGAGTTTGATATTGTAGTAAGGTCATGGCGAGGTAAAAACGAAGAACACTGGAGAAAGAACGTGAGAGACTCACGGCTCGAAAGATTTTTCAAGCCTTTCGCTGGAGCTCACTGATCGACTCGATGTTATCGTATCCGGTAAGTCAATCTAGTATCAATTGCACAAAAGCAAAATGGCGAGAATCGGTCAATTTAACGGATAATTTAACTTGTTTTACGCCCTTTCGCAATAACCGATGTGTATAAAATACACAGCTCGAATTAAACTCTTCGAGTAACTTGGACTCAATTGTCTGTGAGAAAATGAAATTCGATAGCCCTTCTCAATATACCGTAATAAAAAAAAAAAAAAAAAACCAAAGCTTCTGGGTATCTAGTTTTGTCTTCGTTTTATCGTCATGGCCATCAAAAGACGCGTCAGGCTTGTAAAACGATTCTGCAAAAAGAAAAAAAAAAAATCAAGCATTTCAAGGTGACACGAGAATTCTTCGGTAGCGTGTGTGTACACCTTTTGTTTAACGCTCGGAACTGATCCCCACACTTAATAATATTCCGTGGGATTAGATGCTCTTTCAGCAAAACACGTAATCCGCATTTTCGAACGAAATCCTATCACTCGCGAACACGTAGCGAATGAAATTTGCGTTTTTATTAAACAAATGCAAAAAAAAATCATGAATCACGATAAAATTCGATGTTCACTCGATTTCAGTCTCCAAAACACAATCTTGTGTTTTCTTTCTTTCGTATTATTTAAACCTTCCATTTTTTTGTATTTAATTGAGCAACGGTGCAATTTGGCTAATTGTCGCTTCACGACAGTCGATTCGAATCTGCAGATTTAATCCTGCAGCATGAAATTACAGCGAGTAAATTATCTTCCAGCTCGCTAATTGGATTTCCAATTTATCACAAATTGCCGAGAGACTTTTAATCGTTGTTTATCAAGTTTCTTTGATCTGTTGAAATGTGAACGTACTTATCATATAAGATAATCCATTATTTTCCGACGATTATACCTATGTAACGAAGGCATCACAAAAAAATGAAAAAACACATACACACACACACAACGAAAACGCGTGTCTTGTGGAACTTCAAAAAAATATTTCTTTCCATCACCTCGCAACGAATCCAGGTTTGCGCTTCACGATATACGTATTTGTCCATGTTTTAATATTTTTTTAGACGGACCGAGCGAGATATACGACTAGCATAGTAGCTAAGATGAGATGGAGCAGAAATGCGAGGGTCTTGTATTATCCAGTAATACCATAGCAGAGCATGAAGTCATATATACGAAACACACATATATATATGTATAATATATATATTTTGTAACTATATCTCGTACTGAAAAGCATAAAGGACTAAATAACACAATCTAAGAGGCAAAATGGGGCGAGTTACGTCCCTTCGTTTGTCAATAGTGAATCTAAGGGAGTGTATATGTATGTAGGAAAGGAATCCTGCGCTCCGACACACCGCGCGTTCACTCGATCGACCACGAGAGCGCTTGACGCCCCAAGGCATGTACAGACAGACCTTTCTGCTGTTAGGGGCCATTGCGCGATGAGGCCTTCACTTTCGGAATCGATCTTCGGGTGAAAAAAGGCACAAATATATAGATGTACACATTTACATATATATTTGTGTGTGTATGGATAAAGGAAGGACGAAGGGAGTAGAAACGAGACAGATATAGCTGAATCTCTGATGTGCTCTCGAATCGTTTCCCCTTGAGTCTCTTTCCTATCCACATGACCCCTAGGCTAATCAGTCACGGTTTCCCAAATCTCCACTTCCCCCTCTATCGCGCTTTGCTCTCTCTTTCTTTCTCTCTCTCTCTGCTCTCTTTTTTCTCCCTGAATACGCTTTTGAATTATGCAGCGGTTGTTTCTCAACAAATAGAAATCAATGAACGGAACGCTTGAATAATTTACAACAAAAAACCCTGTAATTTAGAGATTCCAATGTTGCTCATCGTTTTCCTATTTTCACAGAGTTTTCCGTGTGGAAAAAATCCTGCAAACGTTGACCTTTGCCGGCTCGGGTTTTCGACGATTTTCTTGTCTCGAGCGCAAATATTGAAATGGAATAATGTCGAAATTCGCATTGTTTGAGAACACAACGAAATTGTTTTTTTTTTTTAACACTATTACCCAATATTTTGATGCTTTAGGCTACGAAAATTGAGCATTTTTTTTAACTTCTTTCACTAACAATATCAACAAAAAATATGATTGCAAATTAAAAAATGAAACACGATGGAAAAAATCTTTGGGGTATTTGAACAATGAAAATAAAACCTCCACGAAAATTCTTCCATGTCACAGGATTGGTAAAACGTCAAAAGCATCACCTGGAAGGAATTTGATAAAAATAAAAATGATTTTTATCTGCTTTGAAACGGAATTAAACGGTTTTTTTTCATTATTTTTTAAGCAACGGTTCTTAAAACTTTAGGTCAGTAATATTGACGTTTTAAGGATTCTCATATCAATTTTTGAGATTTGGAGACATCAGTAGCGCAAGAAATAATTGTATTTGTACAAAGATATAAATATTCCTCGTTATCTCCGTTGTTTAACTGTATGTCCAAGTATTTTCTCTCTTTTGTTTCTATTTGTTAAAAATACCATAATCTCTCTACGCCTTCGATCGTGTCGATAACGCTCCAAAGGCAAATTTTACGCGTAGCTGCTACGTCAGCATCAACGACGATACTCTCCTCAGAATGCTCTCTTATCTCGAGAGATAGGAACGAATAAAGTGAGAGAGACGGAGAGATCGAGAGAAGGGGAAGGAGAAACAGATAAATCGGGCGTTACCCGTTTCAATGGATTAGTCATCAAGCTGTGTGCACATTGACAATGTGCGAGAGTTCAAAACAATAATTATCCAATCAATAAAACACAAACAGTATCGAGGAAACAAACGAATGGGAATTCACTCAAGAGTTTTTCCTTACTTAAACTAAAACTTGAACGTAATTCTTATAAATTTCCTAAATTTACAAAAAAAAAAACAAAAAAAAAGGAAATTTGCATATAATATTTCCTGGACATACAAACAGAAAAAAACAATCAAGTGCACATTAATAAAAATGTTCCTGAATCAATGCAGAAAGAAAAAATGAAGTGACATAAGATATTTCCTGAAATAGTGTACAGGAAAAAGTGTCTAAATTTAAAAAAAATAAAAAAAAAATGGGAACCGAGTCAGAAAAAAATGCACTCAGCTCAGACGAAGTTGAGACGAGACGTTTAGCACGTGACAGTGCGTCCCGTCGTAACTCTCGAGGCGTTTTTGTCATAGAACTCGAGTCGGCTATTGCGATGTGTGTTCGGTTAATAAAGGAGAAGAAACAAAATCGAAAAGAAGTAAAGAAAAAAATAATGCGACGAAGAAACAGTCGATTGTGGATAAAAGGTGGCAGAGAGGAAGCTGACGAAGAAACGTAGCGAAAGAGAGACGATAAAACAAAAGTGCGAGAGTATGGCTAGTGTAGTTACTCGTATATTACATACAGCGTTATACACACGTTGGTTCGGCTCGTACCAACTTTATATATACCTGATATACTGTCGTTTTCCTTAGCAACGCCTCCGCCATGTGTCCCTACTCGCATACGGATTAACTGTACACATAACAGCGCACACAGGCGAGAACAGCACATAGAAAACCGTAAATTGTATGTCGACTATATAACTATATATAGTTCGTGTTTACACATCACGTTTATGAGCGGTACAAGAGGGACAACATCACACAGACGCACATTCTCTTGTTCGCTCACTCACTCGCTTATTCACGTGTACACAAAATATCTGTGGATGAAATAAGTAACGTGTATAGAATCGAAGACGTTTTGAAAAACGTGCAGGTGTTCGGAGAAAAGATTTTTTATAGCATATTGACTCATTCTCTCTCTCTCTCTCTCTCTCTTGTTCTTTCTTTTGCATTCAGCCTCATTTCGATGTGTAGAGTAGTAAAAAAAAAAAGAGAAGCGGTACATTCTTCTTTCGGGACTCGTAAAAGTAGGCCGTGAATTCGATAAGTTCCTTGTGTGTTTTTTAATGCGTATACCGCATTTTTTTATATGTTTCTCTCCTGCGCTTTTTTACACGTATAACTAGCTTGTTGCGATGCACCTATGCAACACGAACATTGGCGATATAACAGGACCCGGGCAAGAAATAAGAGAGAGAGATAGAGAGGGAGAAGAGACCGCAGAAGAAACGCGACTGGGATCTTTGTTTCCATGAGAGGGGTCCTTCCTACTGCCACATTGTATTTTACATTTTTTATATATTTGTATTTACACGTCTGTATATGTAATACACGTGAATAGATATATATACGTCGTTCCCCGTCTGGACGGATCGCTACTTGCGGAGAATAACGAAAGCGTTACTAAAATGAAAAAGGAAGAAAAGGCCCTCGCTACAATAAATACACACGGATGCGCCATTTCGTTTAGTTTTCAATTTCATTTATTTAATTAACTCTTCTTTACAAACGAAGTTGATTTCTTTTATCAGGGAAATCCTAAAGAATCGGTCGGTAATTTGAAAATGAAATAATGAAGAAAAAAAAAACATGGGAGTGAGAGAAAAAGATCCAATTAGAATTGTGGAATAAAAAATTGATCGACTTGGAGTTTAACGTATTACTATCACAAAGTTACTTTATTTAGGATTCTTTAATAATTTTGTATGAATATTCTTGACACCAAACTAACAATTTTCTCCTACGAAGAAAAATTTGCTGACGTCAAGAATTTGAGATATTCAATTTCCAATTTTTAACTTTTCCCATCTAAACGCGTGTAAATTTAAGTCGCGTATCGTTTATGAGTTGCAAAAAAATGTGTTTAGGATTTTTCTTTAAAAATTTCGGCTCATGGCCTTTCTGGCTATCTGCAAGAAAAATCTTAAATACATTTTTTTTTGCAACTCGATTTTTGCAACTTTTTAATGAAATGCGACTTTAATTTACACGCGTTTAGATGGAGAAAATAAAAAATTGCAAATTAAATATCTCAAATTCTAAACGTCAGAAAATTTTCCTTCATAGGAGAAAACTGTTAGTTTTGGTGCCAAGAACGTTTATGCAAAATTTTGCAAGGACCCTAAATGAAGTCGTTTTGTGATAGTAATACCTTAAAAATTTGTTGCTTTTACGGTAAAATTCGAGATTTATTTTTTAATTGATCGATAATGTTTCGAGGGAAAGTTTTTCATTCAGTGTTTAATGCATCGTACATTGTACGGAAATTTTAGGAATACATTCGTGAAATAATGTATCGAATTCACAAATTCAAGATAAAAAATGCGATTAAATCGAGATGGTAAATCCTGTAGACGTACAAATTGGTATAAGAAAAAATTCTATGCACGTTACAAAGCGCATATAAGCTCTGTAGAAGAGCAGGAAGTAAGGGATCCTTTCGGTACCTGTGAGCTGGTGAACTTTTCGAAAGGTGTTTTCGTGTCTCCGATTCTTTCCCTATTCTCATCCAGCTCCGGTAGAATTTCGAATAGTTCTTGTGCTGCGATATTATGCGGTATGAATCTAAATTCAAACGAGAAAGAGCGCGAAAAGGATAAAGGCATCTTAGGCTTAGAGTCGAGGTCAGAAACATTCTAAACACTAAAAACTATGTGCCAGTTTCTAAAGCTATCCAAAAGATGTTCTATCCACTTTTTTCTTTTCTTTTTTTTTCTCCACCCGCATTTCTCACAAAATCGAGGGATGTAGAAGAAAAAAAAAACGAGCGTTATGGAAAAACGAGCCGTCATGGGGTTCCATGTGGAGCAGCGTGTGGTCGACTCCCACGATCTCGCTTCTATTCCCACTTTTCTTCTCCGTCCTGACGACCAAACCGATCCACCCACGTTTATACAGCATCCATATATAAACTTGCATTCCTGTATTCAATCCACACACACATACATTTAATGTATATGTAAAATAGATCGTTTGGAATTATACACCGCAGCGTTAGGGGACATGCCCAGGATATCGATGTGGGTATGCCACTGTAGCTTACGGTTACGTGCAACGTGGCGCCATGTGCGAGCTTTTCGAACCTGCGCCCTCCTCTCTCTCTCCCCCCCCCCCCCCTCCCTCCCTCTCTCTCTCTCTCTCTCTGTCTGTCTCTCATTCTCCCTCTCATACATTCACAATTGTTTCACTGTCACAATATGAGCCTAGCTCGTTTGCCAAACGTACGCGAGAGCTCGAAATTTCTAACGGAAATCGTACTAATCCGGTCAGTTTCAACGTGTGTTGTAGATAGTCCATGAATCGCGTACGATTACAAGTACCCTTTTAGCAAACCTAGCGGACCGTACACAGAGCCAGACTTGAATTTCTAAAAGCACGATATCCCTCCACGCCTGCTGCTCCCCATATACTCGAACTCATTATTCATACGACGTTGGAGCAACCGTTCTTTCACCATTTTCCATTCTTCACTCAGGAAGCTCTATTCTCGTTGATAAAACTCCAATTCTCGACACGAGAATCCCATGGAATTGAACTTTCCATTTGAAGGGGAAAGAAAATTATTTTTTTCATCGTTAAAGAGGAAAAAAGAGCTATAAGATTTCGTTTTTGGTTGGAGAGTCCTTTTTGCGGATGCCGAGACGATTAACCTGATTTCTGGACTTCATTTTCCATATATTTACTTTACATCTGTCGATTTCTTCAATTTATCATGTACAAATTGTTCAAGTTTAATTCTTCCCCGTTTTCGTGTTTCATACGTCGGCCATTTGTTATTTTTCTTATTTATGAGCCATTTTATGACTGTAAGCAACGTTTGGAAATTAATATTGAGATGAAGCTCACTCGTTTTCTTTTTATATGACGGTTTTTTTTATGGACGCAATTTTTATGATGTCCGGATCAGAGCTGAGACTCCTTGACCTTTCTGTAAAATGTTTTATGCATACTTAGAGACTATTGCCCTCTCTCTCTCTCTCTCTCTCTCTCTCTCTCTCTTTCTCTTTATACTTCTATAGACTATGATTATTCCCAGAAGATTTCCTCGGTGTAAGCATATATTTTCTCAAAGGCGTCAATGCCCGCTTTGTCATGAACGCCTCTCAGGATCTTCGATTTCAAGTTTCTTCAAGGTCTCGTAAAAATTTTACTTCCAAATTTTGAGCTAACCCTTTTTCCCCTCGATTTTTACTCTCACGCCCGTTAGTCCAAATATTTAAATATTTTATTTCGACTCCGATTCCCCCGCTCGGATTATTCATTCTTCGTTGCTCGAACGCGTTACGACTGAATATTATTCTCAATTAATATTGCGACTGCTAATAAATTATACAAAATTTATGAAGGATTTAATGTTCATCAAATTCTAATTGAATTTAACTTATTGAGATAATTGATTTAATTAATTATACATACTTGTTGTATTAATCAAATCGATTAAATTCGTTTAAATGGTGCCTATTTCATATGATGATACACACGGAGAGAAATGTTTTAGAATATTTGTAAGAAATTCCGGCAAAAATTGCCGTGTTGTCCAATTATGTGTGTGCCATTGTCAGGCACAATAAAACATGTGAACAGTGCGTATAAATGTCACCAAAAAGCAAAATTAAAATCAATGGTGTCAGTACGATAAAAAGTAGTGTCCTGGCACTGTAAAATTTCATGTGACGATTGTCAATTTTTGCTTGCCTGAACACAAATTTCAATAGTGTTCATTTTTTAGTTTTACTCCTCATAATAATAATAATAATTATAATAATTAGTATTATTATAATTATAATACTAATAAGCTAATGAATTAAAGATTATTTATCAATTGATAATCCATTCATCAAACAAATGATTTATTTATTGAATAAAGAAATCATCAATGAGTTCAAACGTTTTAAATTTTCTTTAGTTCGTCTTCAAATCAGGATTTCAAATTAAATATATGTATGTGTCAGGGCACGGCTGCGATAGGAAGAATTATGTTGGATTGGCAATTTGAAGTTGAAGGAGAACACCACTGAATTTGCTCCTTCTTTTCAACCCAAGAATTCTTTTTTTCCTTTTTAGTATAAAAAAAATTGTCAAAGGTAGTTAAAGACCACTTCATGTCTTGTCATGTCATGAATGAAAGTAATAAAAGTAAACAACAGGCTCTAGCCTGATCGTCTTGTGCAATAACAAAAGATGAAGTTTGAACCAAAAATACCAAATAGCATGGTAAAAATTGCCTTGCACCGTATTAAAATTTCTAACCCATCTGAGATTTACGGTGAGTTAACGGGACAGACCTAGTTAGAATTTTCGAAAAATCGATTTTTTTTTATTTCATTTTCAAAAAGTAGAATCTCTTACGAACATTTTCCGCCCAGGTAAATGTAAATCGGACCATTATTCGCCGAAATACAAGACTTTGTAGCACGTCGTGTCTGAGCCATGCAAACCGTACTCAAAACTTTAAGTGCGTTTTTCTCGAAACCATGTTTTTGAAGTCGGTGATCACTGTAGCTCGAGAACGGCTTTACCGATCGGGTTGAAATTTATATCACTTCTTCTATACATGGTAGTCTTCCATATGAACGAAGGATTTTTTTTTTGGATAATTATTTTTATTTTTAATAGCAAAAAATGGAACTGATATTTTGGTCAAAAAAACACTTTTGACTTTTAACGGCCGCCATTTTGTGAAAAATGGAAATTTTTCAAAACCCTTCGTTCAACCGGAGCATTATATCATTAACTAAAAATCCCCTCCGTTTTTTTTGTTTCAGATGAGCCGTTGCAGCGTGAGCTTGATCACCGCAAACCGTGTTTTTTTTTGCAGCGTCCTCGGCAATTGACGGTCACCAGCTTATTTCGATATGTATTGCGTTGAAAAAATTGCAACATATACATTACATATGTATCTTTTAAACGGAAGAACTTTTGTTGTGAATTATTTTATCGTTTGACCAAAAAAAAATCGGAAAAAAGGCCTTTTTTTTGACGTTCCAACTAGGTCTGTCCCGTTAAAAAGCAACAATTTTGTTTGTAATGGGACTTTTTACAGTGCTTTTTTCGAAATTTGATTGTACCGTATTACAAAAATTCATATGCTTATGTTAAATACTGCAATAATCATTGGAATCTTTAGTTTTTTTTTCGATAAATCCTTCCAAAAAAGTCTTTCGCACCCAATATGTAGTGCAGAGCACGGTAATTTTTGTGATATTTTTCTCTCTGTGTACCAAAACAAAAAAAATTTTGTGTTGAGTGCTTATAATAAATAAATAAATAACCACGGTGCTGAAATTCACTGCGTTTGAATAGAAGAAAATTCTTTCTTTTTTTTTTCAATATCTTTATTTTTAATATCGTCCACATTGTCCCTAAGAAGGCCCCAAAAATGTTTACACATTTCTCGTATTCTAAATTTGGAACAATATTTTTGACACTATTTAAAAATACGATGTTAAATTTTATATCGTTGGAAGTCACAAAATTTCGATTAAGATTTCAGGCTAAAAAATTGGTAAGATTTTTCCGGAATTGAAAAATCAAAAGCGCATACAAAATTTGCTCAATTTTATAAATGAAGAAATTGGTCAAGAAAACGAAGATTTTTCGTCGCATTTCAACGATGCAACTTCAATAATTATAAAAAAAAATAATTTAGCTGCATTTCAACGTAAGCGGTTGAGCGCACGATTTTTGAATCGGTAATTTAGAGATTTTGAATATTTTTTAAATTATTTCCTGGATGACTGACTCACGGATTTACGAAACTTACATTAGGGTCCTTTTTTCATTTTTCCGTTCTCCCCCCCCCCCCCTTTCGCTCTCTTCTCTCTCTCTCTCTCTCTCTCTTTGTCGTCTTTGTGTGCGTTGTCTGTACGATTGCTCAGACGAGCGTCGTGCTCGGTTTTGCCCCAAGGGTCACTCACGGAGGCGCAAACAGCGCCAACTCGTCGTGTTCGATATACCTGAGTGTCTCGAATTGGACCCGCTCGCGAGCGTACAAAGAAAGATCTGTGTGTTGGAACATCGGCCGATTCGCATGTGCACACAGCAACGAACGCACCGTTTGATTCCTTCTCGGGAATCTTGGATAGATAAATAAAGAAGCCCGTCGCGCGACGTAAAATTATTGACCACTCGCTCGTTCGTCCTTTCGTCAACTCCATGGGTTTGTAAAAATACCTCAACATTTCTTTTGCCTGGCTATAAATTCCCATTATTGTCCCAGCTTCAATTCCTCACCATTGGAGTCAACGAATTTTTCGAAATGGTGGGAAAGTTGCCAAAATTCTTATTCGTTTATTTATTCGACTAAAAAATTTGAACATTTTTGCCTCGATATAAAAAAGAGAATCCAAAAATGTCGAGTTTTAAAAATTTGCCAAGAAAACTGTGTGGAAATGGCAGAAATTTGAAACTTTCGTACGGGTCTGTGTGACCCCTA
The DNA here is from genome assembly GCA_963989365.1 of Rhimphoctona megacephalus. NCBI lineage: Eukaryota > Metazoa > Arthropoda > Insecta > Hymenoptera > Ichneumonidae > Rhimphoctona > Rhimphoctona megacephalus. Next base: position 56,510,189 of record OZ022414.1, read on the forward strand.
TTCGTATAAAAAGGATGAATTTTTTTTACTTGAAATTTAACAAATTGGCTCATTTTCAACTTATCAGCTTCCAGCTTATCCAATAATTAATTTCGAGTCGAATTTACTATTTTATGAATTGGTAATTAATAATGATGGATATTTGAGAACGTCAACAGTTATTTACCGCTTGTCATACAAGTCTAAATAAACTGGACATTTCTAGGACAGCCTATATTTAAAGGGGCAATTAAAATCGGATTAACACAACTGGAATCGTGTTTTAATGCTGCGAACCCAAACTCGCGTCTGTTTAGGCTGTAAACGTCTGTTCAAATTGCAGTTTAAGGTATTACTTAGGGAGTTTTCGGATGGAAATTCCCCGTATTTTGTCAAATTTCCGAGCTGCTATTTGGTTTCGTATGATTGAAGGGCTTGGGTCTAAGATTTTTTACCTTGAAATATATCAATTTCGGGAAATTTCTATTCGAGAATAAATGACACATGGAAATTAAGCCGTTTTTATATTATGAATCTAAGTATAAAAAAAATATATTTTTTGATGAAATTATTTTTTTTTTCTGTTTTATTTTTCCCAAGCCAGTAGTTTTTTTTTTATAACGTATAAATCATGGTATATAAAAAAATATAATCCAATATTCCCGCTAGAATTTAGAGAAAATCATAAAATAAAAATAAAAAGAGTCGACAAAAAGTATTTCAAATTTCTTCCCCTCCATTCGCGTAACCAAAGAGAAAAAAAAGAGAAAGATCAATAGATCGAGTTGAAAAAATGTTCGAGGTTAAAATTCGTCGAGTTAGCATGGAATAGCCTGTGTATTTTCGGTCGGGTTTTGGGAGTCTGGGGCAAGCAAAGAAAATGGCGTATGGGCTAAAGAATAAAATAAACTGAAAGAAAGAAAAAGAGAGATAGAGAAACAGCGAAGCTAGAGAAAAAAGTGACCTGCCCATCCAGGAATAGAGCATGTGGTCTATGTCTCTGTCCTTTTTTTATTCGCGTATTCTTTTTCTACTCTTTCTCTCAATCTCTATATACGAGAGTCTCGATTCTGGTAATCCGGCGCGATCCCATTCACCTCGATTCGTCCTATATATTTTTTCTCAGTCTATTCATCCACCGTATAATACCAATTAAAAAGTCTTTAGAATGGAGAATCAATTTTCATCATTCAGACGCGATTTCGCCAAGTTCAAACATACAGAACTTTCAAATTAATAGAAAAATCGTTGAGGATTCGTTTTATCATTTAAATCAGAGCTTTTCAAAATACGTTCATTTCTGCATCGTGGTCGATGTTTATTTATTTAATGGCCTCTGGCTCCAAAACTCGTTATAACAACAAAGATGGCGCGTTAAAACCCGATCTCACTTTTTAATTGTTTTGCTACTTTCTTTGTCAATATGCTTAACGTTATCATTGTTTGGCAATTGAGTCAGAGTATAAATAAATATGAGATTTAAAGAGATTTAAGTAGAATGGTTGATAATTTTATAAATTTTCACACAACGAAACCAGAAATTGTAGAGCGCGTTACGAGCTTCGCGACGAATCAAAAGATTTTTCGTTCTCGCATCTTCACGAACAATAAAAAATGTCAATGGAAGAATGTTTCTTTATGTTTTGCAGACTTTTGATAAATCTTTATTTAAAAAATGAGTCCGTTCTATTCTTTTATCGAAATAATCACCATCCCAGTTCCACAAAATCGCAAAAATTTGTAGAATTTGCAAAATGTCTCAATCAACTGCGCAAATTTCGACAAAACATAAAAAACATTCGTCAGATTAGAAAAATTCGAATCCCAAAAAAACCGAAAAAGTTTGTTGAATGGATTTGATAGTGTCAATGTCCTCTAAAAATTTCCAATCAAAAAAGCGAAACAAATTCGTCGAACAGATACAAGACGTTTCAAAGACGAAAAATCGGTGAAATTTGTTAAGTGTATATGAAAAAATTCTCCCAATAGTCTGTATAAAGTTGCAGAAGTAAAAAATGAAAAGGAAAAAAACCACAAAAAGATTTGAATGAATGTAAATGAACTGTGCACAACTGCTGAAGAAAATTAATAAAAATCGATGATAAATTGTTGAATATGGGTTCGTTCGAAAAGTATAATCTGAATATACGTATATAAATCTGTATATACGTATATAAATCTGTATATGGATGAAGTATTGCTTCTAAAAATAGATCAAAGTCATAATTAATTAATGTGTGCAAAGTCTTGTGGATTAGGAGTTTTTACAGGATAAGAAACGATGTTTCGTGTCCGCCATTGCACCTACTATGGTCTCGTACATGTAATTCAACATATATAAATATATATATACATATACATAAGAGACCGAACTTGTACCAAGTATAGACGTTTGAAAGCGTGCTCATGAGTTCCTCGGGCGTCTCATGTGCCACCTTCGTACCGTTTACTGTACAAGGTTTTGCTTCGAGTGCAAATAGAGGAAAGTATGCGCGTTCGCGATGTGTGATACGTGCGTCCGGATCGTCTTGGTCGTCTTCGTTGTTGTCGTGCGGTCGTCTTTGTCGTCTTTGTCGTCGTCGTCGTTTCGTCGGACTTGTATAGCGAAAAGAGGGATCGGTTAGTTCGTGAATAAGAACGAAGGGAATACGAGTCGAGATAGAAGGATTTTATATACTGCCCCCGCGTGAGCAGCGACGCCCACGAATACCCTCGACCCACTCGATGTTCCGAAAAATCCGACTCCACGAGCAACGATATATATGTGCATTAAACGTGTATGTATATGTTTATATGTCGAGCGAATATCCCAAAAAACCCGATACCAAACAACTTTTTCTCCTCCCCGATTCACGAAACTGATTTCTTTCCAATCTTTCTCTTTTTATTTATTTTATTTTATTTTGTATCTCGTTTTCATTTCGTTGCAATCAAGCCAGAGTCGCGCGGGAGTGTGTGTTTGTGTTGGAACGGTGAAGAACGTGAGAGGAAGAAAAATTCAGAAACAGGCAATTCTCGATTCGAGCACAACGGGTGTAGAGAATACGCGTTTTCCAAATGGAATTTTTCTTCTTCTTTGTTCCTCTTATCCTTGCAGGTTTAATGGGCATTTTGAAAAATTTATAGCTATTTTTTCAAATATTTTTCACTTTAGTTCGACGCTCGGGGATTCTTGGAAGATTCTTATAAATGTACGATTATTGATAAAGCGGTTCGCGACCGCACCGTCCACGCTTTATTTCCAAGTGCCTTCGACCCCCCACTCTTGTTTCCAAGCAGCTGCTCTATACAGTATGATCTATACATACGCTTGTTTCGTGTATGTGTCGCGAGTGTCTGTGTTTATGTATATATAATTTATTCCATTCATTGCTCGGGGATTTCACTTTCGTTGCAATAATATCGCATGCACCAAAATGCGTTGAATATATTTTTTTTTTCATGAATTGACGTTTTTGTTTTGTTAATCGTACTGTTGACGATTCGGAATGAAAAAAAAGAAAAGAAAAAAAAAATAAGAAATGTACAAATGTGTAAAAGAAGCGAGAAGTGTAAATGAGAAATGAAAATGTTCGAGCTTACCTCTCTCTGTGCAACAAGCAAATTCTCTCTTTGGCGACCTTCAATCTGTTGGATATGATTTTTTTGAGATTGGTAATGGTCTCGTTGCGATCGACGGTGAGGTCGAATTGTCCACCTATCGTGGGTGTAATGCTGATATTGATCTCGTCGGGTTCAGGACTTGATGCCCTGATGATGCAGCCACACCCCGGTGGTGAGGGTAACGGGCTACCCAGGAGGTAATTACCATTTGTACCTATTTTACTAGCATTATTATTATTGATACAAATGTTGTTAGATTTGTGACGTTTGACGAGATTATCGATAGTGCTGTTGCATCGTTCGACATTTATTGGATGATTTTGTTGAACGTTGTTAGTAGTAGTACCCCGACGATTGTAGTCGGTGATGGCGGTGCCAACCAATGGCGATGATGCCGAAGACGCTAGGCTGGTCGTGCTCGTGGCCTGCGTCGAGTTCGAATTCTCAACAACGCCCTCAAGATCGTTCACGCTCTTTGTTATACCGTTGTTATGATTGTTCGATTCTTTAAGCGGCCCGTTTGCATTTTTTTTATTACTTCCTCCACTTCCAGTCTGCATCGTTACGTTCGACGATGGTTCGGTACCACCGTCCATTTTAAAACCAATTTTTTATTTGTCTTTCGACGAATTTCACAAAACTACGAAACGAGGACGAAAAATAAATGAGAGAGCAAAAGTTGAGGATCAAACCACTCGCGACGATTATTTCGACTAAGCTTTTTTTTTCTCGCGATGTCTTTCTCTGTCTCTCTCACTCTCTCGAGTCACCCGCACCTTGCACCTGTACCTTGCACCCGGCGACGGGAGAGTCCACTGCCTACTCAACCACGGCTCTTCGAAACCGTAACGCCAAACCCCGTTCTTCGTCTATCTATGCATATATATATATACATATATATTTTCATGTATAAAGACGTATATATATGCGTGTATAGCTATGTATGACTCTGTCCTCCTCTCTCTCCCCCTTTCTCGGTCTTCACCCGTGCGTCTCGATTTTGTGAACACTCGTACACTCAACGAGACGACAACCTTACGCGTACACACAGAGACATACGTGGACACACATACGAACGGCTTTGGTTTTGGCTTGCAGCTTCTGACGATGATGGTGCTGCTTGCTGCTTGGAGACGCGCTCCCTGCCGCCCGACGATGACCTCGGGACGATCCAGGCTTCTCTCTCCAAAGAGAATCCCTTATTTGCCTTATTTCTTCTTCTTCTTCTTCTTCCCCTTTTTCTTCTTACTCTTCTTCTTTATTTTCTTCCTTTCCAAACTCGACGCTCAGCTTGCCTCGTGCTCGAACGTTTGTTCGTCGCCACCCAACACCGCGATTATTCCTTATCTCTGCTCGTACTTACGTGTACCTTTTTTTTCTTCTCCCGTTCATTCGAACGATCAACGCTATACGGTGTACAGAAAATTACTGACGAATCATTCGCGTGGATTTTCCCTTGATCGCGTCATACACGAGCAGCCATTCGCCTTCCAGTTTGTCGATCGTTTCTCCGTCTCACTGTGTGTCCGTGTTTCTGTCTTACTCCGTCCGTCTGTGTGCGTGTCTCGAGGATCGCCACAAACACCACAAAGGCGATATCACTCCAGGATTTCTCCCTCTTTATTTTCCTCCGTTTCGGATCTCGGCTTTTAAAAAACCACCCACGGCACTTTCACGCTTTTTCTTCCTTCCTCGTGTACGTAACTTCTCACTGTCTTCGAACTTATGTACGATATATTTGCTCAACCTCGAACGGCTTTCACGATACCGCTACGATACTTTTTCTTTGTGGTTTTATACGTTAAAAAAACGTTATCCAGTGTCCTTCCGCTCTTGATTCTATTCTTTATCTTCACTATTTGTATTTACGATTTTATATCGATCTACGATACTGCTCTTTCGAGAAACGCGATCGTCTTGCACTCTGTACTCCTCAAATAATTCATGGATTTCTTCTAACCTCTCTTTACCGATCCCGTTCCCTTACACAGACCTTACAATAAAATCACAGGTAAACTTTAGTCGCAACTCGAGGAGACCGAATGAAAAAGAAAATAATGAAATATTCCTCCTCTCGCTCTCACTCTCGCACACGTTCGCTCACGAATCGAACGTACTATATCGTGTGGTGGCGATCGAGCGGACAATTTGGAGAGAGATTCAAAGACCTCGTCCGTCGGCTGTTCCACCACCCTTGACCGCACAGTACCCTGCCTGCCCGCCACTGCGCCCGCGACTAGCAACCGAAAAACCCGAAGCACCCGGCCTCGGGCCGGATTCCCAGGCCCAGCCGAACCTGCCCGAACGCTACGAGCCGAACCGAGAATACAATAGCGTCATTACTACTAACATTCTACTCAACCACCACCTACCCAATGCCCGCATCTCGTATCCAACCAAACTTTATTTTCTTTCTACAATATTGCTCACGCCGTTGCTCCCAACGTACGAGAACACATTTACTCCAAACTTCCCCCAGCTGACAAGAAGCAACTATTTACGATACCAGTTTACAAATTTCACTACCATTTACCATCCTGGCGACCTCTACTGAGTACTCATTTAACATTCTTTTGCTCCTTTTTTTAATTTGTTGGTAAAGTAGAAATCTATTAGAATTCTGCCCTGTGGGAATTATTGCTTGTCCACTTCGTTGACTGACGGCATTGTTGACTTTCCAAAATGCGACGATAAATTTTCTCCAGACCGCCGAGTAAGAAGAAAAAAATTTCATTCCCCAAGAGTGTCGTTTTTCTGTCAACTACATTTTTGACATTATAATTTTTAGTTTTTAGCTCCGAATCAAAAAAATTTTCGACACTGAAGTTTGAACATTTTTTTTCAAACTCTGTCACAATAATTTTTTTGTGATAGTTTCTAAATAGTCAACGTAATACATTTTTTTTAATAAAAAAATTACATAGATCAATTTCCGAAATGAATATTCTACAATTTTTTGTAATACTGAACGTACAGAAATACAGAATTATATTTATAAACAAATTCTGTGCAAAATTACATAAATTTTGTTATACAAAAGTTCTGAAAAAAAATTTCGATGAAATTTTCTTTTATTTAAATTCAGAGTTTTTCGTACTAAATTAATCACTTTTCAATTGATTTCGATTGCAATTCTGCATTATTGAGCCCAATAATAATTGGTAGTGACTTCGATAAATTATTGTATTGATGATTAATTTAGCGTATTTAGAAATAATTTATTGGCAGTCGAATCCATTTTTTCTTGCAGTGCTTGTTGACCAGTGACGTCTACAGAAAATTATCGCAAATGGCTTCGATAAAATTTGGCTTATCTACAAACTGTTTTTTTTGATTCCTGTTACGCTAATTGTCTTTTTCAAATGGATATCAGAGACGGAAAAATCTAAACGAAAACTTGTAACCAAAGTTGAATTAGAGTGGACTAAGAATTTTTGGCTTTTAGGACTTTGAAACAACGATTGTTTTCAAATCCTTATTTTTCGGTGAATTCATAGATAAAACTTGAACTTGGAAGAAAAATAATGTGCAGGTCCTGAAAAATATTTGAAAAAAAAAAAAAAACCATTTCGTAAGATTTGTTTCGATGATTTTGATTTCGTGCTAGAAGTTCTATTTTGTTTTAGTTTGTTCAAAAAAAAAAAAAAAATAAACAAGTATCAACCCTAAAAATTATTTCGATTAAATTATTCCTGACCTCTAGAAAAAAGACGAAACTGCGGGACCATCTTATGAGAAAAAAATAACTGATTGTCTTCATTTTTATCGATTTTTTGGTTGTGTCAAAGTCTGAGACTTTTATTTCCATTTAATTTTTAGATTGAAAGCACACAAAATTCTCGCGTTAAATCTTTTTCGACTATTGCAATACGAAAAAGGTCTTACTACAACCTTTAACTTTGAAATTTATTATTTTGATGTTGTAATAACTTTTCATTCTCTGATGGGTCTGAATGACTGAAAAATCCAACATGTTTTACGTCTAGTAAAAATTTATTCCTAAACATCAAAATGAAACGTTTCATTTTTTATTTTTTTTCACTCTTCAATTGTTTTTTTTAAATATATTATTAACAAACTTATTACAATATTCCCATATATGATATGGCGTGGACACAACAAGTGGGAAGTTCAAGACTTTGGTGGATACAACAAACGATGTCTCTTTTCACTTGTGACAATGTTGCACAATTTTTAACGAACAGTAATCCTTCGCTATTCCGTGCGGATGATTATGATTGGTTTTTTTTTTTTGGTTGAATTCATTAGTTGCTCGTTCAAAGCTCGTCCCTGTGCGTAAAGGATTGCAAAATGTTTCGTCTCTCCTCCATTGTACGCTTTTTGTCCTTCGACAGTTTTCCCTTAAGCAAACCCTCGATTCGCGTTCTTTCGGTCTGAACGAACACGTCGCCTCGCTCCATTATCCTTTCCATTGTCTTCACATATACTTTTGCAGCAGTTCGATGCTCCTCTGGCAATGTTTCTTCGAACACTTTGGCCTTGTTCAATAAGCCCTGAAGAATAAACCACAAAATGTCAATTATCATTTACCATCTTCGTAAATCATGTACACTGAAAATCTGTCAGTTTTAGAATTCAGATTGTCTGATTCTTGATTTTTTATCGAAGTTCTCGTTTTTTTCTTTTTTTTTTGAGGCCATGGGTCATTCAGTTCTGCCCGTTTCGCATTTTCGAAAGTGAAAATTTCCAAAAAAAAATCTTCACCCACGCAAAAAAATGGGCTAAGACTTTTTTTTTCCGATCGGTCGAGGTCGGCGAAAACTTTGACTTTCAACATTTGCAGCTATCTACTATTATCCGCAGTTATCTATAATTTTTTGATTTACAAAAATATCGATAATATTATGTTTTAATACATAAAAAATTATCGCTTTTCGAGTTTTTATATTCCACAAAATTAGTTATTAAATATTTCTTTTTTTTTTTTTTTTTAATTGATTCGGTTCGACTGTGAAAAGAGAAAAATCTTGTATTTGGTCATTCAAAATTTTCTATATCTGGAGATTTGAAAGTTTTAGTTCGAGAGTAATTGGATAAATAAATAATAAACCAATAATTTTATTACCTGTCGATCTTTTTCGCTGGATGACTTGAATTCTTCAGCGATTCTGTCAAGCTGTTCAACACACCCGGGCAATCCTAAATATACTCCAGATTTCGCTTTGATAAATCGCTTGATATTTTCGGCGGTAAAATCTTCGTCTTTGCTAGCGACGAATCTGTGTGGTTTGGTTTGTCCCTGAACGAAGAGCAACACCACAGGAAAATCTTCTTTCTTGACGTCGTAACGTTGTGCAACATCAGAATTATCCTTGTTGCCAAAATCCTTCACGCCAACTTCGGCGACAAGAAGATCCAGCGAGTCTTTCGTATCGGCCGATACTTTGCCAAATTCTTCGTGTTTTTCGCCATAAGGAAAAGCTACGTCGAACTTCACCACGGCGGCTTTGAATTTTGATATTACCTGGCAATTAAAAAAAAAAAAAAAAAAAACATGATTTCGATATTTCAATTAATAAACAATGAAAATAAAAATTGAGTAAATCTATTCGATGATAAAATATAAAAGTAATTTCACAAAATTTTGCATGTTTTCTGATTCGCAGTTTAAACTTTTTTGTTTCCAATGAGAACCTTTTACATTTTTAATATTGAAAGATTTTGATATTATTATATATATAAATAATTATTATATTTTACATATATATAAAAATGATTATATTATATTATATATATAATTTATTATATTTATTTGTTATTATATATATGAAATTAATAAACCGTCGATAAATGAACGCAAATAATATTCAAAATTTTCCCGCGTTACTCCAGCAAAATGGCCATGACTCGGTTGCCATAGAAACTTCAGGTATCGACAAGGGAATTTTCTACACGCTGTAGGTAGAATAAAAAGCACAAATTCTAATCACCATTTTATAAATTGAAAAATAAATTTTCTAATTCGTGCTTTAAACCTCACATGGCGCCTTCACCATGGCAACCGTTGCGGAGAATGACGATAGGAAAGCGCGAGAAAAAAAAATGTTTTTTCAAGTATAATTGGCATAAAAAAATGATAATGTTCAAAGTGATTTTATAAATTAAACATGAACGTTAAAAAAAAAATTGAAGAATAAAAAATGAAAATAAAACTGAATTACAAAGACGATTTTCTGCGTCTCTTGGCTCGTAACCATAGTAACGCTGGTTGTCACGACCCGAGGATATTCCCGAGTACAGTCGAACTCAAAAATAACACGATTCTCTCCAATAATCGTTACAAGAAAGACTAAACCGCGGATAGAAATTAAATAATTCATTAGAATAAAATGAAGTTAGGGAAAAAAGTTGAAGTATTAACTCACTTTGTCGAAGGACACTGAGTCGAGAGGCACGCATCCTTTGCAATCGTCGGCGAGGACGTGGCAAGCCAAAGCACTGACAACAATCAACGAAGCGAGTAATTTCATCTTTCTTTTCTGGTGTGTATTAAATTTTTTTTTTCGTATATTCTGTGCGTTTTGAGTAAAGAAATAATTCACGAAAACTATTCACGTTTCGTGCAATCGCGTCTGGGAGAATTTCAGTTATTGCTGACCGGAGACATCAGAGCGTTGCGAACTCTCGACGTTGTTGATAACGTCTGTGACGCTGTTGGGTCTGGCACACCGAACAACCACCGAACCTCCACTTTCTCCATGTCTACTATACTGTACTCCAATAATATATAGATATATAGTTAGTGTGTAACCCCGAAAATTTTCTTTCATCTCTACCTTACATCGAACGATTCTAATTAGAGTATTAGCGTGAAATTGTTAGCGAGTAAACTACATTTCTTAACCATTACATTCGAATAACTTTTCTCTTGTATTTTTCTTCTTCAAAAAATATTGTTATTGAAATCTTATTTCATTTAATTTTTTTCCATTTTTTCGTTTTTTCTAATACGAATAAAGAAGAAAACTTCCTGAAATATTTTCCAGCTACCATACGCGCGGCTTTGACTTGCCTTTGTAAAGGGGAATTTTCGCACATTAATGTGGAGTACAAATGCATAAAATGCGATTAAAAAATTGTACGGATCATTTCATGCAGAATTGACCAATCTTCAACGTTGTAAGTGAAGAAAAAAATGTGTTTGTATTTGCATTTTTATTTCTTCAAAAGACGATGATGTACTGCAAAACCGATATAAATCAAGGGACGTGACGGTAATTTGATCATGGTAAAATTTATAACTTTGACAGTTGAAAAAAATGTATAACATATTTTTTATTGTTATTAAAACGGTGTTAAAATTTCATGAAAATTCACCACGTAGTTTCTGAGAAAGAGAAAAAGCAGTGTGTGTCTCGCCCACTTAAGCGCACGGTTGAAGTGAAACTTCTATAGTACACGCTGTCGACTATCTTTTATTCCTTTGAAGGTAAGCTAGAATATTCGGGGGCTTCCCCGAAAATCGTCGGTAAAGAATGTTCGAGGCACTTCCGAAATTCCGTAAAAATTACAAGATTGACCACGTATTTTGTAGTCCACGAACTGGGTATTTTTACGTGACACCGAGCCAGAACGATTCTAACCGACGGATTCGTGTAGGGCTGATGTCCCTGATGAAGGCCTACCACTTTCCAACCACAGATTTTGGGGGGCTTTTTTTTGCCACGCGGTCAAAGTTGGCAAAACCATGTTTTTGGGAGATAGCGTCGAAACTATTAATCGGAGAAAAAAAAAGTTCAGTAACTATTTGTAGATATTAGAAAAACGAACAATTTGGCGGGTCGCAAATTAAAATCGGTTCATTAGTTCGCCCGCAAAAAAATATAAACCAGCTAAAATGGCCATTTCTATCATAGCCTATTATTAGTTTAAAAATGCGTATACAGCCTCCAAAATCTCAGGATATTTGCCCCTCATCGGTACACTAAATTAGTGTGCAAAATTTGGGCTTGATCGGAAAAATAGTTTTTGAGAAAAGCCATTTGTTATTAAAAAACCGACTGTTTTTGCGAGGAATTTCTACACCGGGAGAGTGTCGCAGTGCAATAAAACCAAAACGAAATTGATCCGAAAGAGTCGTACTATTATGGTCGAACGCATGGATATGGTTGAGACAATATTAGAGGCATTGAAAGACCGACCCCGAAATGATTTCAATAGCGAACTACAGTGTCGATTATCGACAGTTAACGATTTATGCAGACAAGAAGCTCGATATCATTCACGTTGCTACAAGCAGTTCTTCAATTATCGTCTTGCGAAGAGAAGCAGGCTAGAAAGCGTAGAATAATTGTAATTAAAATGTAATATTAAGGATCGTTCCATAAAATAAATGTAAAAACTCCATAAATATTGTATAATTATTGTAAAATTATTGAGTGTTTATAAGCTTCGTGACATCGTGAAAAATATACCATCATTTCAACCTCTTCCTGCGTTAATAATTTTTTATTTGCTTGTACCCTGAACCTTGTGCATAATAATTTAAATTAAAAAAATATATATTCTTTAATTTTGAGAACATATGGTGTGTTTCGTAGTTGTAATGGCCTCAATTCGTTCATTTATTGTAAAAACGAAATGACACGTGCTCTGCTAACAAAACATTTTGCATTGAATTTTTTTTTCTCCGTTCAGTAGTTGGAGAACAACACAAAAATAACATTTGAATCTGATTTCACCCAAAAGTTAAGTACAAAATAGGGTAAAATAAACAAATAAAAAATGATCAATAAATTTGGAGGTGAATTTTCAATTTTTCAGAATTTTTAATAACAAAATTATGATCAGCGGAAAAAGTTAGCCCAGATTAAAAAAAAAAACAACTCGATAAGTTAATTTGTTCCCGAGATATTCCATGTTTGTCGAATTTGAACGCGCGGATTAACTTTTCACGCGAGCGCGCGCGAGCCCGAGACGGCTACCCCCACTCTGCCGCCAAACGCGACGTCACATTTGGCCTCTCATAAAACCGCTGAAATAAACAATAAATTTATATGGGATTTTTCCGCCGATTTTTCTCCAGTTAGCACAAGCCTTTCTCTGTACGCTGTCCAATTTTTAGCTCTCTATGTTGAAATGAGCAGCTGCAATAATTATTGAAAAACAAATTTTTTTATCTCCCCCTAATAAACTTTTTGCAAATTTTTTTTTTCTAAATTCGTAGAAAAATAAACGCTTTCGAAATATGTCAATTCCGACTCTGTGACTTAAAAATTCGCGATGGAATTCCATTTGTTTATGAGTAAAAATCGTACCCTATTTTTGGAGCCGCTTTTCACCCTTTTAATTATAAAAAATCGATTTGCCCCAAAGTGTACATGATAGTACGACTCTTTCGGATCAATTTCGTTTTGGTTTTATTGCATTGCGTCACTCTCCCGGTGTAGAAATTCCTCGCAAAAACAGTCGGTTTTTTAATAACAAATGGCTTTTCTCAAAAACTATTTTTCCGATCAAGCCCAAATTTTGCACACTTATTTAGTGTACCGAGGGGCAAATATCCTGAGATTTTGGAGGCTGTATACGCATTTTTAAACTAATAATAGGCTATGATAGAAATGGCCATTTTAGCTGGTTTATATTTTTTTGCGGGCAAACTAATGAACCGATTTTAATTTTGGACCCGCCAAATTGTTCGTTTTTCTAATATCTACAAATAGTTACTGAACTTTTTTTTCTCCGATTAATAGTTTCGACGCTATCTCCCAAAAACATGGTTTTGCCAACTTTGACCGCGTGGCAAAAAAAAGCCCCCCAAAATCTGTGGTTGGAAAGTGGTAGGCCTTCATCAGGGACATCAGCCCTACACGAATCCGTCGGTTAGAATCGTTCTGGCTCGGTGTCATGAAAAGGGCCTTTTTCATACCCGGTTCCTGGACTATTGAGAGATTTGAGAGATATTCGAACATTATTGCGAGCATATCGTAACCTTGAAGGACATTTGAGCTTCGGAGACAAAAGACTTGACAACGTCGCATCGTGGTCCGTCAATCTCAATGAGTTCTACTTTACCGACTTTTATATTCCCATATTACCATTTGAAGAAAAAATGTTATATGCATCATATACATAATTTAATGATAGATGCGCATATATGCTGCACAAATAATTACAGGTTTCGAAACATTCTCCTTCCAGTTTGAATTTTTTTAATTTTTTAACAAAACGCCCTTTGTATCGAAGTTTTTTACTCTGGTGACATATTTCGTGCAAAAACATTCACTTGAAACTTGTAAACATCAAATTGACAGAAAAAGATCACTGGAAAGTTAGGTTATAACATCCATGAGCCGTCGCGCAAACATATGTTCATCGGTACGATCAGTACAACCAAAACAGATCAATCTGCGACGTTGCCAAGTGTATTGCACGAATTGAACTTTGGGAAAAAATAATTTTTTTAATTAAAAAAAATGAATTTTTGTAGATCTACGTATTTAATTATATAATTATCTATCATAAAAAATTGAATTGCATACATTTGATCAGTTTTTAATATAAATTAGTGCTCGTGAAATTTTCAAAGTCTACCCGTTGGCAGAACCGATAATACGTGGATCAATTCACGATTTTATACACAATTCGGGAATTAAGAAAAATACAATTGTAATTTCTCAATGTGAAAAAAAAAATGAAAAAAATATTTTGTTTTTGAAACACGTTTTATTCGAGGAAAAAATCTGTTATTGGCTATCGTTAACCCGTCAGAAGGCGCGCTATGAGACTTTTTCTCACACTTATATTAAAACGATGATTACTCAAAAATTTCAAATGGCATAAGCATTTGAAATTTTTTTTATCTTCACCAAATTTATTCTTCTGTATGATAGAAAAGTTAAAAAAAATTTTTGAATTTTTGTTTCTGAATTTTTTTAATTATTATTTTTTGGTTTTTAGTGTCAATTATCGTTGTATTTATGGTTTTTTAAAAATAAAAATGTTTAATAGCCTCAATCACCGTAGCGAAATTCTTTTCAAGTTCTTATTTATCAAATTAAGCACTTGTAGCTATACATGTGAGAAAATCTCTCATCGCGCGCCTAATGTTTAAAGTGTACGTAGCGCGCCTGCTGACGGGTTAATGGAAATTTAACATTAGTTACATGCAGCGCATCAATTGACTAGTCTACATCAGCTATTTTACCTTGGAATAAAAATAATAAAATATCTGGAAAGAAAAATTGTCGAAAAAAAGCGTGGATCAAACGAAAATCTGATCCCAGTTTATTTATAAAAGTTATTTTTTTCTTTCGATCGGTTTGTGTAAGGAACTGTTTGATCCATGCAATCTGGTGATATCGTAATAGTACGTAATATCGTCTGCGACTTTAGGACCTTTAATTAAATATTTCTTAAGACAGTAGGATGTAAGTTTCGCTTGTTTACATTGGATATACGTCTTTTGAGGGAGAAGTCCACATTTGTCAACCCTGGTGTCACACAATAATCTAACGAATTCTTTCCCATCTTACCTTTTCGTAATTAAAGTTGTTGCTATAGCGCATCACACAGGCTTTCGTGTATAGTGTGGCATAACGTAGTATAAGAGATTTTGACCAATCGGGTAACTTTAGATGCATATATATAGGGCACAGCGACAACTCTGTCGAAAATGAACTCTATCAGGCAAATCTCTACCTGACCAAACTCTACCAAGGAAATTTCAACCAAGAGAGAGACTCTATCATTCCTCAACTCTCCCAAAAATTTTCTCTACCATAAGCATTCTCTACCAATAAACAATCTCTACCATAGACATCCTCCACCACATCCTACTCTACCGACAAAAACTCTCCCAGGGAAATATCCACCATGGTAAATCTCTACCGGAAAGACATCTCTACCAAGGACAATCTCTACCATTGATGAAGATTCATCTTCATTGCAGTAATGTAGATTATTACTTACTTATTATTACTGCAGTATTACTTGTTTACTGCTTTTTTTACTTGCTTACTTAGTACTTGCTTACTTAATTACTGCAGTAATGTAGATGCAGACAATGGTAGAGATTGCCCTTGGTAGAGATGTCTTTCCGGTGAGATTGACCATGGTGGAGATTTCCCTGGGGGAATTTTTGTCGGTAGAGTAGGATGTGGTAGAGATGGGTTTGGTAGAGATGTCTACGGTAGAGATTGCTTATTGGTAGAGAATGCCTATGGTAGAGAAAAATTTTGGGAAGTTGAGGAATGATAGAGTTTCTTTCTTGGTTGAAATTTCCTTGGTGGAGTTTGGTCCACCAAGGTCCACAAATTTTTTTGTATCGCTGTTTCTGGTTGACAATCGACGATTTGTCTCATTAATTTATTGGCGTAACTTGAAAACTAAGAGGTTTCAATCCAAATATCAAAAGGGGGAAAAAGGTATATTATTGAATTTTTTTTAGAATTCTTATTCAAATTTTTTTTATCAAATAATAATATAAACGAGAATGAGATATAAATATTTACACTTATCCTATGATGTTTTTTTAAATTTAACTAATATTTTGTTGGACATAGCGATAATATTTTACGCTTTCATGTTTTTCGTTCGATCAATTTTCATAGACTGACGATTTTTGACGAAAAATACTAAAAATCATATTTACATGAGTTACGTGTTATATTACTGTTTTTCAAGTAAAATCTCAAATCAAATAAAAATTAAGTAAAAAATCTACATTTTTTAAAATGATTCCAAAATAACAAAATGCTACTTTTTACTTCTTACACAAAATATTTTAAACCTCATAGTTTTCGAGGTACGCCGCCTTTTTGGAAACCTGCCTTTTTTGAAAAAAAACTAAATAACTCTGCGAAAAAAAATCACAATTTTTTTCCAAAAACCAAATTAAAGCTGGAGATATCATTTTTAAGGTTTTCTGACCAAAAAGTCAGTTTACTATTCTTTAGGAGCCCAGAACCCGATTTTAAAATTGAGAAAATCGCCAAAAACAGTCATTTTCAAAATGACGTACCCGGTGTAAAAAAATCGCATAAATTAATCAAAAAAAGCAAAATGAAGCTGGATTTGTCCGCTTTGAAACCCCGTTTGCTCAATTGGGTTACGATCTTTTTTGACCGAGCTATTTGACTTTTTCAGCGGATCGAACAATAGCAGGGTGCCTAATACTTTTGAGCAAAGCTGTATAAATCTGTACTTGATCCAATTTTCAATGAGCCACCACCTTTTTAACAAGATGATATTAAATCATATCTCACGTCAAAAAAGTACGTGCCATAAGACTCTATACAATTTGGAGGTAACTACGACATTTTATCTCAGAAATCAATCTTGTTTGTCAATCTTGTTTGAATTTTGCAGGTACACGCGGAATATGTTTCCGAAAGTGTTATTAAAATTTCAAAGACCTGCCATTTTTTTGAGATTCGAGCAGAACTCCCTTAACAAATAGTAAAATTTTTACGAAGATCTAATTACCTCGAAATTTTTTAGCAACAACCTTAAAATACAGTTTAAAGATGAAGGTGACAGTTAAGATGAAGATTGAGGTGGAGGTGAAGGTCGGATGATGAAGCTCAAGGTGAAGAGAGAAAGAGGACTGAAGGGACTATTTTACTATTCACGATATTTTCGCTTTCACTATTCACTATTTCTAAAAAAAAAAAAAAACAATGATATCCTTGGCAAAAACTTTTCAAAAGTTAACAAAAAGCGCCTGCTATTAAAAAATCGCACATTCAGTTATAAATTGATTCAGTAAAAGTTGGCGACCCAACCATCTTGTCCTTTCTTAAAAAGAAAAATGGAATTCCCCATTGGTAAGGAATTATAGATTTTTTCGAAAATATGTTGACGATATTTTCGAGCGATTTTTTTCTTAAAACTTGTAGCACAATATTTGAAGAGCCTATTATTATTATTATTATTATTATTGTTATTACTATTATTATTTTTCTGGTATTCTGTTGAAATATCATTAAATGCGATGCGACGCTTGAAATCATTTTATTTTACGCTCTTCTTCTAGGATGCTTGTTTTTTTTTATCCTCATTCAACTATTTTTGGTGGATTTGCAGCCAAAAGAACTGATTTTTTTTCGCACACCTTAATAATTATACCTTCATGAAGAATTCGTTAAAAAAAGGATTTTGCGAAATAAGCGACATTGAAATATTATTTCATTAAATGTGAGGAACGGTCAGGCGCCAATTGTTTCTGTAAAATTAAAAACAATTATATTACGTAAGTTGCTCCTTTTTTCAAATTACGAATGTCATCATAATAAATAATATACATTTTTCTTTCCTCGTCAAAGCATCAAAATTAAAACCAGTAGATGACTAATGAGTACAAAATCCGTTGGTTTTATTTGGTGTAGCGTTATCAAATGAAACTTCTTGAAACAGGAGTGCGATTACGTGCACGATCGAATTCTATGTCGACAAGCGACAACACGCCAGTTAGATGGTGTTGTTGCTTGCCGACATCGAATTTCATCGTACGTAATTCAGCCCCAGATTATGATTAATGACTAGTGCGTATATTAACATATTTTTCTCGTATTGC
Source organism: Rhimphoctona megacephalus (assembly GCA_963989365.1). NCBI lineage: Eukaryota > Metazoa > Arthropoda > Insecta > Hymenoptera > Ichneumonidae > Rhimphoctona > Rhimphoctona megacephalus. Next base: position 56,528,307 of record OZ022414.1, read on the forward strand.
GATGTGACTTAAAAAAATAGTACTGCTCCGATGATTTGCTCGATAGAATAAATAAAAGATGTTTTACAAAATCTTCAACTTTAATAGAGTAATAGGCTCTATTTTCGTCTGTCTACGTTGATATTTTCTGTCGACATGGGTTGCAACATACAAATTTCGATGGCGTCATACGCCTTGAACGTCGAAAAATTATTTTATTACATTTTTTTTATAGTTGATGTTTCTTATTGATTTTAGATAAAACTAGAAGAATGATCATATAGCAGCACAATTATTTAGTTAGCTAAAACACGTTAATATACAGTTTGAGCCAACAATATTAATCACCTTGTAAAATTTCTATACGGATGAAAAAAACTCAATAAATACGGAAAAAAGCGTAATGTTTTTTCAAAACAAAATTGATCTTCTTCTTAACGGGGTCATCCCATGTGACAGCTATTTTTTTTTCGCTTTTTTGGGAATCTTTTTTGATGAACCATTAAAACACAATATCTTTGAATTTTTACCACACATTTATTAACATTTTTACAATTCCTCAGAATTTTATCAAACAAAAATAACGAGTTGAATCGACTTTACACCATTCGGAAGACACTCGTGTGTTGGTTGACGGCTGCCATGATTCCGGAGGTTTTGCTCATCTGAAATCAACAAATCAAACGGCATTTTAATTTGTAGACCTGAGACTATCGCTGGAACTAAAGTAAAGTAAAAATATCGAAAATTGAATTTTTGGCACAGTTTTAAAAGTCGAAAAAAAAACGACGAAACTTGGAACTTAACATTTAAAACCGTGCCAAAAATTCAATTTTCGGTATTTTTACTTTATTCTAGTTCCAGCGATAGCCTCAGATCTACAAATTAAAATGCCGTTTGATTTTTTGATTTTAGATGAGCAAAACCTCCGGAATCATGGCAGTGGTCACAACACATGAGTGTCTTCCAAACGGTGTAAAGTTGATTCAGCTCGTTATGTTTGTTTGATAAAATTCTGAGGGACTGTAAAAATGTTAATAAATGTGTGGTAAAAATTCAAAGATATTGTGTTTTAATGGTTCATCAAAAAAAATTCCCAAAAAAAATAGCTGTCACATGGGATGACCCCGTTAAGGTTTCATGATGGAGAAGTCAGTTGGACCATTTTTCAAAAGCCCAGCAACCGATTTTACAGAATGAGAAAATCGCAACAAACAGCAAATTTCAAAATTACGTACCGAGTACAAAAAAAATCGCATAAATTAAACAAAAAAGGCGAAACGAAGCTGGATTCGTACGCTTCAAAACTTCAGTTGCTAAATTCATTCACGATTCTTTTTGCTATATTCAACTTTTTGTCCAATGAAGTAAACATTTTTCGGTGTGGTCCGAGTGGACGGTTATCGCAGAAGGCTTACTTGGAACGAGCCTGTAAACACTAGAGAACGCGACGTTGCTGGGCGAGAATTTTTATATAAACAATTGGACAAAGAACAAGCTCAGGCCGACACAAGGGATTCGGGGCTGAGGACAGTCCTTACTGGATCTTTGACGAGAACACATCCTCGAATCTCAGTTCATCTATCGACGTTTCTTTACATTATTATATTTTTTCAAGATATTATATTCATACCTATTATTTGGTTGAGAGACAAAATATATACTTACTGTCAATTTTTATAAATCGTATCAAAAGTAAAAATTATTTTACTACAGGAATGAGAAAATCGCAACGAGTTTCAAAATTACGTACCGAGTACAAAAAAAATCGCATAAATTAAACAAAAAATACGAATCGAAGCTGGATTGGTACGCTTCAAAACTCCAGTTGCTAAATTCATTCACGATTCTTTTTGCTGAAATATTCAACTTTTTGTCCAGGTAGAAAAAGTACGGGGTGACTCATCCGCTTGGATCACTCGTCTTTCTTTTCTTTTACTCCGACCTATCGGAATGATATTGAATACTATAGCGACGCTGATATTTGCTGATAAAGAAGGATAGAAAATCGTACAAGTATATTATTCGCGCGATCTCGTCAGGTATAAACGCTCGTCGCAGGAGCGTCTATTCTCAAAGTCAATCGCTCAGCCACTCAATCGAGTCTACCAAGCATCTAACGAATCAGTTGAGTTAAGAAAAACGTGGAAATGGCTATCAACCAGTATATTCTCATTTTCACTGCGTCCCTCGTAGTTTTTTCTGAGACAAAATATACAGATAACTGTGATGTGAACGCCGTAAGTAATACAACATTTTTTTGTTATTATTTCATCATCCAGTAATTAATATTAAATTGATTTATGCACTGAAAATCCGACATTGCTCAGTCAATTAAATCTGGCGAACAAAATAAATTTTGTTGATTAAACAAACGTTCCATCGTGGTGAACAATATTTATTTCAGCCAGCAAATTAAGTGGTTGGAACAATCAAATCTTCTGTTGGATTAACAAAATATTTTGTTCGCCGCCGGTTAGTTGACTCAACACTAGAATTAGTTGGTTCAATGTAGATTTTGCCGATTCAACGAAGTCAGTTTCTCAGTATGTTTAAAATACAAACGATTCGATATTTTCTCCCACCTTCGAATTGTCTCAAAAAAAATCTTTTAAATCAATCGATCAGTCGAAATTCGCGCGGGCGAATGATCGTTCAGAATTCTTAATACAAAATACGTTTACAAAATTACAATCAGACTTCGAACCAGAATATATAACCAACCATTTTTCGCAAATAAAAATAATATTCTGTTGATTGAAAAATTAAAGAGAAAACGAACTTTAAAAAAGCCCTAAAAAGTGAAAAAAAAAGTATTTTAAAAACAAATACCACAGAATCATTGTTATATAAAAAAATTTCAGTCGGTGCCATACAAATTAAACAGAAACTCTATACCCAATCGTCAATTCGTATTCGTAAGAGTTTGTATTGGTAATATGGCTGCTTCACACTAGTCAAATGAGTGCTAAATTTTCAAAATAAGTTTGTGCAAAGTTCAATGCACTAATTAAATTAATTGAAGGTTGATGTGCATTACAGCATGTCTTATTAACCTAAAAAAAAATTAATAACGATGGATTTGCGAAATCATCAACTGATAACTGCAAAATTCCATGATGACATATTTCCATCGAGATTTTTCAAAGAATAATTTGTATTTTTCAACCGATTTTAATGCACCACATTTTATTTTGTTCCTCAAGAGATCCTCTACGAAGTCACCACGTAGGTTTTTTTCTAAACTTGTTATTACGAAAATTACAGGAATTAGTTTATGAACATTTTTTTAGTCAATTAAACAATTGGCTACAACAGTAAAACGATGAAACTCAGAAAAAATTCACAAGGTGAATTCGTAAAGGATCTCTTGAGGAACAAAAAATAAGACGTGGTCCATTAAAATCGGTTGAAAAATAGGGATTATTCTTTGAAAAATCTCGATGAAAACATGATATCGTGGAATTTTGCATTTATCATTTGAAGTTTTTGCAAATCTATTGTTATAAATATTTCTTTAGGTTAATAAAACATGCTGTAATACAAATTAAACGTCAATTCATTTAATAAGTACAGTAAACTTTGCATAATGTATTTTGAAAATTTAGGCCTTATTTGACTAATCAGCATCAGCTATTTTACCTTAAGGTAAATACTGTACTGCATACTAGTCAAATGAGTGCTAAAACTTCACAATGTTTTTATGCCAAGTTTAATGCACTAATTATACATAGTGAAGGTGAATTTGTAATATGACATGTCTAATTAACCTAGAAAAATATTAATATCGATACATTTGCGAAACCATTAACTAATAGTGGCAAATTTCCATTATGTCACATTTTCATCGGGATTTTTCAAAGAATAATCTGTATTTTTTAACCGATTTTAATGCACCACGTCGTATTTTGTTCCTCAAGAGATTCTCTACAAATTCACCATGTAGACTTTTTCGAAGTTTATTTGTTTGGAAATTATAGCCATTTGTTTATGAAAGATTTTTTTCGCTAAATAAACAATTGGTTGCAACAGTAGAACGATTAAGCTTAGAAGAAATCTACGTGGTGAATTCGTAAAGGATCTCTTGAGGAACAAAATAAGACGTGGTACATTGCAATTGGTTAAAAATTACGGATTATTCTTTGATGAATTCCGATGAAAATGTGCCATCATGGAAATTTGCATTTATCAGTTGATGATTTCGCAAATCTATCGTTTTTAAAATTTTTCTACGTTAATAAGACACGCTGTGATATAAATCCACTAACATAACGTTCAATTGTGTATTAAGCTTGGCATAAAATAATTGTGAAAATTTAGCACTCATTTGACTAGCATGCAGTACAGTATATACCTTAACAATTTTAGTTTTTATAATTTCAAATTTCTTTGGCACCGACTTCAAGTTTTTTTTATATAACAATGATTACGCAGTATTGGTTTTTAAAATACTTGTTTTTTACTCTTTAAGGGTTTTTCGAAGTCGTTTTTTTAGAAAGCTTTTTATTTTTTTTATTTTCAGTCGTTTTGTATTTAATGTATTTTTGAAATATATTTAATCTTAGAAAATACTCATTAGAATAAATTTTTCTATATCCGCAATGATGTATTATTTCAATTGAGGGGGAGTAGTTTTCAATTAAGGGGTTATATACACTTGTTGGACCGAAAAAAACGCATTTTTGCAACTTTTTTTTTAGAAATCCATTTTTTTTTAGATATAGAAATTTTTTAGAAAATCGAAAGTATGCATCGGAAAAATAATTCCTTCGATTAAATACTAGATTTTTATGTCTAGAAAAAGCTCCAAAAATTTCAGTTTTCGAGATATCATGCTCACCGATTTTGGAAACGTTGTTTCGAGATAAACGCGTTTAAAGTTTCGATAGACGCTTCGAGCGTTCCGACGAGCTTCAATATAACAGCCTATAACTCTCTGAATTTTAATCCCATCACCTTGAAATTTTCAGGGAACATTTATAAAGTGTTATACTTTTAAAAATATATCGATTTTGAAAAAAGTGATTTGTCGACTTTTACAAATGTATATAATCCCTTAGTTGAAAAAAATAAATAAAAAAATAACATTTTGACTCGGCATAAAACTTGTCTAAAAATATTGAAATTGTTATCGGATCGTCACGGAATTAGCATGGGACCATTTCGAGCGTTTCTACTTTAAAACAAAAAAAGATTCATCCAAATCGGATACTTTTATAAAAAGTTATGCACGTACATACAAAAAAATTAAACAAATCGAATTGAGAACCTTCTCCTTTTTGGAAATCGGTTAAAAATACAAGTCTCTTATTTTTAGGGCGTAAAACCCGGTGAAGCTTGTGGTGAGGTCATCAGCTATGGCCTGAACGATACTCAAATTCAAGAGATCCTCGATGCTCACAAGTTGAAGATTGGCCTTCTGGTATTTATATACTTGATAAACGATCTGAAAATCGAAAATTTAATTAAACAGATCATATTTTTTTACCTCTTTTTCATCTTGCAGAAATGGTCTGATGAATTAGCCACCCAGGCTCAAGTCTGGGCGAATCAATGCGAAAGTACATTCGACCCATGCTTAATAAATTATTGTAAGTTGTAATCGTGATAATGTTTTACCAATTTTAACCCTGCGCGGATCATATTATTTTTGCTGGCTTTATTTTTTCTGGATTTATGGGTCGAAAATGACCCATATGATCCCCGCAGGGTTAAGATTCATTGCGACAACAAGTAAAGAGAATCAGTTTTAATTTGGTTACTGAAATTACATGAAACTTTTTCTGATCAACAACGATGACTCGAGTTCAAAATCAATTATAAAATTTTATAATTTTAAACGGTAAAAAATAGAGAACAGTATTTTTTTTCAATTACTTAAAAAAAACTTTGACGTTCTCTCACGTTCGATCGGTTATTGGCCCCAGAGCAGCTGTCCAACTTAAAAATGATACGATTTTTTTTTCACAGCTGGCTCGAACATTACTCAGTCATTTGTGAATATGCAAGATTCTAATAACGATTATCGGCCCCTCACTGAAATGATTAGCTGGATATATCCACGTCGAAACATTGACTTCTCCAATGAAAATGATTTTTTCTCGTGAGTATCCTCTGGAGTAGATTTATAACCAGGTCGCTTTTACCTGCGGCTTCGCTCGCATAGTGTTAGTGACACACTACAAGTTGTGATTCGATATCCGGAGGATGACGAATCGTCTTCACAAAAATATTGATTATTAATTAAATATTTTTTTCTCATTCTATGTTCTACTCCGTGGCACGAACTATACGCATGCCAAATTTTGTAACGATTCCTTCATTGGTTGCAGAATTTTCAGGTAACAAACAAACAATCTTTGAGATTTGTAATATTAGTTAGGATTAAAATTGGAATGATTAATCGAAACTATACTTCTTAAAGTTTCTTAAATTCTTAAAGTTTTAATTGAACTTAAATATTTTAATGAAAAGAAAATAACGTTTCTTGATGGATGCAAAAATGGTTTTCGAACGGACTAGTAAATTTTGATGTACAGTAAAATATTTCGATTATTAATTTAACTATTAAAAAGTGGTGAAAGTGAAATAATACAAATTTTCTTTATAATACTTCTCGCGTATTTTATTTATTCCCCAATTTATGTCAAATTGGTTAAATCATTTTGTAGACTCCGACGACGCAGAAGAATGACTGGTGACTACACCAATATGGTAGGATGCGGCTTTATCATATACAAGAAGTACAACCAGATGCATAATTATCTCGTATGCAACTGCGGCCCCCTTGAAAATTTCAATGGATAACTTGCCCACAAGGCTTCTACGACAACCTCAAATTCACGTTTCAATCGAGTCTAAGAAACGTATCATTTTATTGACGAACTGGCATTTACTAAGAAAATTCTGCAACATAATTGTTTTCTTCCACTATTTGTATGCATCATTTTTCCGATTATTTTACTGCACGATGATTATTTTCTGAAGAATATACATTTTTTGCATCATAAAATATACTCGCAAAATTTATTACCACATTTTTTGGCCTCTCATGAACAAAAATATTTTTTTTTATTCAGGTAAATGTTACAGTTTTTCAACGTCTTTCAGCTTTAAATTCGATTTTCATGTTCGAGCAATACAAATAGTTCATTTTTTATGAAATCAAATACAATCCAACATTTTTTTCATACTCATCAATTTTTCGAACTTATCCAACAACTTCACTATACGTTATTCGAAAATCGTTATAAATTTTGCCAAAATAATCATTAATACGATGAGTGTTTTTTTTTTTTAAATAACCATTAATGAAAGTAAACTTTTTCGATTTATAAAAAAAATTACACTAATATTATTGCTGTATTTTTTGTGCTGAATCACCTTCATTGAAACTAAGTCGTCAAAATCATGGAATTTCGTGAGTACGTGAAATTCGAGCTAAAATAGTGAATAACTACAGTTGGTCATGAAGTTTTTCGTTAAACAATTAAACAAATTCAGTAAATAGCACTGTGTGCTCCCCACCACTTTTCTTAGATAAATTTCAGACAAACGCGTGTTCATGGAGAGAATTAAACTTGAAAAATGACCTTGCAGTAACAGTGGTGAAGTGATTGTGATTGAACAAAACACAAATTTTCATAAGAATTAAATAAAATTTCTAGCTTAAAATAGGAAATTTTACCGGAGTGTCTAGTAAATTTTGATGTTCAATAAAATATGGAGCATTCCATGCCAAACCGGCCAGTCCTTGACCCCGACCATTTTTGATTTTGTCGAAATTTTTTCATTTTCAAGTAACTACTGAAAGGAGTCTTTACGATTTTTTTTTAGTTTTTTATCTCAACCCGTTTAAAAATAACGAATTTTTCAAAATTTCTCACGAAATTTGTTTAAATGCTCTTAACTCTTTCAGCAACAGAGATATCAAAATAAAATAGAAAGTAATTTTTTTCGTCTTGAATTGTAGTTTCGTAAAAAAAAATACAAAAAAATTATCAAAAGGCCATTTCATATGTTTATTTTAGTTTTAATCCAAAAATATTTTTTTCCAAAACTTGGACCGTATTGATTTTTTTGAAAAAACTCACCTTTTTTTGTAGACATATTTTTACATGTCTCGAAAAAATTCACAGCTTGTGATTTGCATCCCTCCTATTTTTTTTAAATTTTTACCACGTGTAAACCAATAATTATTAGTTGTCAATCCTAAATTATATTTTGTTTTTTTTTGCCACTCATAATTCCATTTCTCAAGAAATTATGGATGAAAAAAATTAATAAATAAATATTGGAACTGATTTCCATGTTTTTTTTCAGTTTTCAACCAAACATTTTTTTTTTATAACTTGCGCAATTTTGATTTTTTTGAAAAAATTCACCATCTTTCGTGACACATTTTTACACGTGCCACAAAATCCGCAGCGTGTTATATTCATGAATAAGGATTAATAATTGATAATCATTGGTTTACACATGGCAGAGAATTAAAAAAAAAAACAGATTATGGATATCACACGCTGCGGATTTTTTGGTACGTGTAAAAATGTGTCGTGGAAGATGGTGAATGTTTTGAGAAAAATCTAAGTGGTCCAAGTTGTAAAATAAAAATTGTTTGATGGAAAACTGAAAAAAAAAAACATGGAAATCAGTTCCAATATTTATTTACTAACTTTTTTCATTCATAATTTCTTGAGGAATGGAATGATGAGTGGAAAAAAAACAATAAAAGAATATAATCCAGGATTGAGAACTCAATGTTATTGGTTTACACGTGGTAAAAAATGAGAAAGAAATAGAAGGTATGGATATCACAAGCTGTAAATTTTTCGAGACATGTGAAAATATGTCTAGAAAAATGGTGAATTTTTTCAATGAAATCAAAACGGTCCAAGTTTTGGAAAAAAAATATTTTTATATTAAAACTAAAGAAAACATATGAAATGGACTTTTGATAATTTTTTTGTATATTTTTTATGAAACTATCATTCAAGGCGAAAAAAATTACCTTCTATTTTATTTTGATATCTCTGACGTTGAAAAAGTTATGAGCATTTAAAAAAATTTCTTGCGAAATTTTGAAAAATTCATTACTTTTAAACGGGTTGAGATAAAAATCTAAAAAAATTCCTAAAAACTCCTTTCAGTAGTTATTTAAAAATGAAAAAATTTGGACAAAATCAAAAATGGTCGGGGTCACGGATTGGCCGGTTTGGCATGGAATGCCTCATATGCAAAACAAATTTAAAAATTCTGTGATACAAGTGAAATTTTACTGTGTATTTCATTATTTTATGTCTTCAAGAAATGTTCTTAAAAAAGTGCTGTACTTATGACGATTATTTCAATGTTTATTTTGAAATATTACATGAGCGTCACGGTAAATTTTACCGTACTGCAAGGTAAAAATTTACTTACAAGTGTTTACGCCAAGATGGCGTAGAATTTAAAATTTTTCATTTCGCAAGTTTAAAAAAACTTATCGCTTATGAAATAAATACACTTTGCCAACTTGTCCCCACGTTCAAATATATCACGGTAATTTTTACCGTGAATTTCATGGTAAAAATTATTGTTTAATTTTCTTCATATTACAATAAACTTTTATAATGTGTACTTTTCTTGGATGTAAAATGGGAATATCGATTATTTTTACTGAATAGATTTATAAATGAATGCCAGACTTTTTAATCATTGGCGGTCTTTTTAAACTTTTCAAAATTTTTTACAAAGTATAAATATACAATAGTGTTTTCAATATAGTAAAAATATGTTAAATGAATACTGACAATGTTTGTAGCATATTTTCATTTTTTTCTCCGATCGAAAAAAAAAGTACAAAAATCGAAGTTACAAAATAATTTAAAAAAAACATAAAGTTGAAAATGCAAAGTTACTTACATTACTCTACATACTTTTAGCGAGATCATGCATTTTTGTATGCGAAATAAATTCGGACACACATTGTGCAAAGTCATCTCGGTCATTCGAAGCGAAATTCCATGGTTGTAAGGAAGACAAGAATGTTTTTGAAATTCCGCTTGTTGATACAAATTTCGGGGTTAATTTTCGATGGAATTTAGATCGGAAATAGTCAATGAACTCATGTTTCGTAATTTATTTGAAATCAAGTTTTTTTAATTATTGAGTGAAGTTCGTTTGTCATAAAAATGACAGGAGTTTTGAATTTCGTTAGCTGATACATATTTTGTAGCAAATTTGAGATTAAATCTAAAATCTAAAGAAAACTGGTATTTCGTATTTTGTTGGAGACAAAAATGAATAAATAAAAATTATTAAGTACTCGTTAGAGACATTTTTTATTGAGAGTTCCAGTGTGATTAATGTTGATATACACTGAGAAAATAATTTTGTTGAGTCAATTGAAATTTGCTTGATTCAACAAAATGGCTTCGTGAAATACGTCAAACGTAATATTTTGTTAATTTTAAAACGTCCAATAGTTGTTTCGAAAAAAATAATTATGTTGAATTCACTAAATATTATTTTGGATGAACTGAAACTGATTTTAACGAAACTGAAAAGTTATTTCGATCAATAGATTCTTTTTTTGCATTATAATCATGTTTATTTAAAAATACTACCATTTCATTAAAATCAGAAAAATATGCTGTTCGTCCAAATATATATTTCATTGTACAAATTACATTGGTAATATAATGATGAAACATAAAATATAAAATTAGCTGAATATATTCAACTAATTTCATTATATATTCACTATTTTAAATATAAAATTCAAAATTAGTTGAATAACTAATTTCTCATAATTTATTATGAAAAATTAGTTGACCATGGGAGTCATTAGACTTTCATGCCAGGTATCAATATTCGCTACCTGATTTTGGATCAGAATCGGTCGGAACGTCTTATCTTGCTCAACTTTCGCAATTTATGCTCGTCCAGAGGCCGGAGTGTATGTAAGAAAAGCCTCGGTGCTCTGCGCCACGCGGTGGTCGGATCGAGAAGCTACTCGAATGTTTTCATGGTTATTTCAACCAATATTTAGTTGAAAGAAGTATAGATCACTTTAGTTAATCGAAATATACGACCCAGCTCGCACAATCAAAAGTTTGATTGCATAAAACGTTCTATCAGTTTCGACAATGTCAAAGCATGTTCACGCAACTAAACCTAATTTGTTGAAATATTTCGTATCCGCAATCAATGATTCAGTTCATGAAATTATACGATTTAGTTGACACAACCAAAAATTTGGTTGCATGGAAAGTATGATATTTCTTTGAAGTTTCTTTTTGTTGGCTTAAGGGGCCAGTCCACTTTGGAGCTACGAAAAAAAGGCTATTTTCGCAATTTTTTTTGAGGATTTTATAAAAGATATGAATATAAAAGTTGTTGGGCTTAATAAATAAAGTCTTGAAATATATTTAAAAAAAATTTTAATTCATTTTTATTCATTTTTAAGTACAAAAACTATAATTTAACGTAACGCCTCAAAAATAGGTGGGCTAGATAGCTCCATCACAACTCGGCAACGGCTGGTCTGAAACAAAAAAATCAAAGTCCATTAGATTCAGTATGACACCAGCTACAAAATGACCCTCAGATATAAAGTTTTATCAAAACGTAAAAAATTGGCAGATAAAAAATGAAAAAATTTTAAAAAACGCGTTTTTTTCGCAGTTTTTCACAAAAAAAAGAGTAAAAATCAAAATGTTAAAACCATCGAGGGTCATCTTGTTGCGAATCATGTTTACAATATGTGGTTCAAATTTCAAGAGAATCGGTTTATTAGTTTTAGAGATACGATGGAGCTAGATTTTGAAAACGTTGTTTCGAGAAAAACGCGTTTGAAGTTTATACGCTTAGGTAGACGAAATGAGGTCCTGACGTTCAGGTAAAAAAAAAAAATACTTAGAGAGCTCGGATTTTCATAAAATTTTGACACAATATTTCTGAATGTATATACTTTCGAAAACAGTAAAAAAAATCGATTTTTTGAAATTTTCTAAGTGGACTGGCCCCTTAATTAACCATCGATTTAGTTCTTTCGATAATGCTGTTGAATTAACAAAATTGTGGCGAACAAAATGAAATTTGTTGATTCAACAAAGTTTTTCTTTTTGCGTTTTGCACTGCACGTTTTTTTTGGAGAGGCTTCATATTTCAAGAAAGAAAAAAATTACACGTTGTTCTCCTTTTATCAGAGAACAAGGTGTAACTTTCGCTTTTCTCAAAATGTTAAAGGTCTCCGAGAAAAACGTGTATCTACTTTTTAATTATCTCTCTCGCACTCACGCAACTGATAGAGCGCCTTAACAGCGCAAGTCTGCACGCACTCATATTACAACATCACACTTTGTCTTGTGGATCGTTCTGTAACGTTTAAATGTATATCTATATGTTTGCATGAATTTTCATTGTACTGAAAAATCAACAAAGTAGCGTAAAAGCCCGATGGATGGTAAAGAAAAAAAAAATCAAGTTAAAATCAAAATTTTAATATACAAAAATCCGAAAAATAAAGAATTAAAAAAAAAATCTGTATGAAGAATCAAAATGATGGAAATTCATCATTTTCAAAAACATAGAACCCCTGCCCGGGCTTTTTCAAAAATCATTTCGGTATAAGAGAATGCTTATAAGAAATAAATGAAAAAACGATAAAAAATAATAGTTCGAGAGTAAAATTGTCTAATTTTGTAAGATTATTACGATAGTTTCAAATGAATTTAATTATGAATTCAATTTTTCTTAACGCCTTACATACGTCCAGCAGCGCCTAAAACGCGCTAAAAGAAAAACTGTTTTTAGAAGAGATAGCAATAGAAATTAATAAAAATAATTTTTACACATTGTTTATTAGTATTTAAACTTTATAAAAAAATTTATTTCATTTTTTTTCAAAAATTACAACATAAAAAATCACGTTTCCCGAAGCACTATGAAAAAAAAGTTGCTCCACGGTCTGCATCATTTCTTCTTGAAATGCTGATGGATCTGCAAAACGTAAAAAAATTCTTGTAAAATAAAGTTGTAGTTATAGTCTGTCGAGCCGGATTTTTGAAATTCGAAAAATTTTGGCAATTTACGGTAGTTTAAAAAAAAGTGTGCATTTTGTGTCATAAATGTCACACTTTAATTATGTTTATAAAATTTTTTAATCACAACATCAAAAATCCGGCCCGACAGACTATAGAGAAAACTATTTCGAATATTTAAAAAAAAAAGCATCAAAAAATATTAAAAACTGTATGAGTTATCATGCAGACCGTGCCAGAAAAAGTAGTTTTGAGAAAAATGCATTTAAAGTTTCAAGTGCGCGCATCAAACTCTCGTTCGGCAGTCACGTTTTCTATAATAACTTTCGATCCATGGGGAATTTGTACAATCGACTCACACAGAAATACGCCTAAAACTATAGAGAATAATAATCTGTAAAAAAAAAAAAAATCGATTTTTTGAAAATTCTGGACGTATGTAATGCCTTAAAACGTCAATTTCTGGGTTTCACATCGACCTCGAAATTATACGAACTCTTTGCTCAGTGTGATAATAAACTTAATATGCTAGAAAGGTTGTAATGTATTTCTTGTACTGGAGAAAGTGATCAATCAATAATGAATCAATGATAACATTTTTGAGATCGATAAAAAAAACTTTAATTTTTTATTAGTCGGGCAATACAATAAAAATAAAAGACATTTTCGTACGCGTAGTATATAAATATTCCTAGCAAAAGTTTACGAAAAGAGAACAAAACGAGAGATCATTAATGTTAATATTATTCGTTGCAATTCTCCCAAGTGTCGACGTCGATCGATCTATTTTTTATTTTCTCATCTTTTATTTCATGGGCCGGAGAATCTCCTTTCGATGATTTCGACGATCTTCTGTCGTCATTTTTTTGTGACCAACTACGAAACAGCCGCTCTTCTTCCAGAAAGTAATCTCTTAGTTCATCTAATTTTTTACAATGGGCTTCTAAAAATAAAAATAGAGAAACATCGATACGTTATAAGACTGAAAAATACATTGTTGAATCTAGAATTAAAAAAAATGATTCAATTGCGACCATTAAAAACAAATTATTCCTTTCACTCAATTTTTTCGTTGCATTATTTCTTAAATACAAATTTCTAATTCCAATTTTTTGTTTTACCATGAAGACTCGCAACGCTGCCGAGTTCACCTCCGAAATCGTTAGGAAGGCATTTCCGTGGTATGTGCTCGTAAACTTCCGAAACATCTCCGGTATAAAGATGCAACTGCAAAAAAAAAATTGAAAAACGATTATGATTGAATTATTGATAGAAAAAAATTACACAGAAGATTGTAATTTTTTAAATTCAACCCACCATATCGAAAAGTTCTCGCTTCATGAAAGGTCTTACGAGTGACAAAACTTTGTCCATAAACCAAACAACGTTTAGCACATGTATCGCCTTCAGTCTGACCGGAAGTCCCTCCTGGAGATACTCGAAAAATCTTCGTATACTGCCGATCGACAACCTCGTCAAATGAGTAAGTCTCACACCCGCCATGTCAAAAAGAAAAATGTAGCCCGGTGTGCAACCCTCGTCGTAGAGACTCGCGTCGACCGTCATTGTTAACAATTTAATTCCATCGTTGAACATGTAAGAACTTGGTCGTGTGTCTGCTAGACGATGAAAAATTATTCTGTTTCCTTTGTCATCCGGTAGCGGCAGGGTCAGAAATTCTCTGCAACAAGAAATACAAATTATGATTATATTGAATTTTTAATTATTGTTATTATCGCTATCCATATTTTAATCTTTATTTATAGTGATTAATTTTTTAATTAAATTAATTAATTTTTTTTATATACTCAAGAATTAGTTAGCGAAATTCGAAAATATTGAGAGAATCTACGTGTGCATCTTCACTTTTATTACCTATTGAATTCAAGGCGGTTTGTGATGTAAAAAAAATAGATATTTTTTTTTTTTAGATCGATATTTTTCGCAATCGAAATGACCAACGAAAGAAAGACTCGAAAGATAGCGAAATAGAAAAGTAGAAAAGAAAAGAATATCGATCGAGTATATCGCCGAGTTCTCTATTAAGTGCAACATTTTATTGGCAGGCTTACAAATTGCCAAGGGCTCGAAATGAACGTTTCGTTTGCAGAGACGATATAGAAACTCGTGAGGGCGAGACGACTTTCAATGATTTCGAACACACACATACACTCATATAAATACACACGAAGCGAGTAGTCGAGAAATCGTTTTTCCGTTTCACTTCGCTCGATTACCAATTTCAATGAAAGCTCTCGCCGCTATCCGACTTAAAAAATGCACTTTTTTCACCGTGTTGTAAATTTCGCTACATTTTTCAACCCGAGCCGTACGCCCTGCTCTGTACTAATTAAAATTTTCGTTATTCTTTACTCCGGATATCGGCTTATTTCGCTTCTGTACTGATATGAGTAATTATCGATTTTTGATAATCTATACGAATATTATTTTTTCATTTAAACACCCGAAGAGTTAAGAGCTTCTCCACGTGAACTAGTATGTTTTGAAAATTCACGTTTTCAAGGGAAAAAAAATATGTTAATTCATTAAACAAAATAACCATAAAAATAAAAATAATAATAAGATAAATACTGTTAAAATTCTGAACGATATAATTCGAGATTTTCTTATTTGGGCGGGAGTATATTGAACTTTCGGCAGGGATTTACGAACATTAACCCTTTGAGTCATGGTGGGACATACGTTGTCCCACCTTTTTTTTCTTTTTTAGTTTTTTAATTATTTAATTACTTTTGCCGCAACAAATACCCGATTTTTCGTTTCTCCATGGTTCGTAGGACATTTATGAATGTACAAAAAATATGTATATTCATTATTTGTTAATTGCATAAATACCATGTATAAACAAATAGGCCAAATTGGTACTTTTGTCATGAAAAAATGCATTTTCCACTAATCTATTATGAGAATCGCGATGGCAATTTTTTTAAAACCTTAATACACTTCAAAAAATAGTTGAGAATTTTTTTAAAATTTTCCGTTTGGTGGAAATATTCTTAGGAAATATGTTGTTAACGAAAAAAAAAAATGTAATGATTACAGATAAAAATTGTGACTTCAGGAATGCCCACCAGCACAAAACTCGGATGGCGATAGTTCATGGACAGCAGCTTCTAACTCCACTATTTCCGGCGGAAATGACTTGAAAAAATTACAAAGTGTACTTCAAAACATGAATAAAATATCCTCCAAGTTTAAACAAATTCTGATTATTCCTTCCCTGTTAAAAAAAATTCACGAAAAACACCAAAATTTCGGCCTCCTAAACTGGTTTCTCCCGTTAAATAACTTTAAAACCATTTATTTTAAAATTATAAAAAAAATATATTTGAGACCCTCACAACAAGCCCTTTCATTCGATATGTCACACGATACAGTTTGCAAAACTTTTTTTTTTAATTTTCTAATTTGCCCCCCAAAAGTGATCCCCATATTCAAAATTCATTTATCTACGTTATACGTCCGCGTTTGGGTCACAGAAATTCATATGTGTACCAAATTTCAACTTAATCGGTCCAGTAGATTCGGATCAAATTGGCTGTGATAGACGGACAGACAGACAGACACACGAGTGATCCTATAAGGGTTCCGTTTTTTTTTTTTTTTTTTTTTCATTTGGACGTACGGAACCCTAAAAACGACGTGAGTATAAATATATGATGTTCAAATAAATTTTTAGCCAAAATTTGCATATACTCACGAACAAAATTGATTTGACATGAATTGTATCATGGATAATTCTAAAAATGATTATTTTAAAAAATTCTCATAAAATTACATGTCGCATACTCGTCAAAGAAATTCAAATGAATAATAATACATTGATAAGTACATATTTTCTAATGTTAATTTTTAGTTCTTCGTGATTATTATTATGAACGTTATTACGCAGTGAAATTAACTCCGTTCATGATCTAAACAAAATAATATAATAGTAACATATACAGCGATTTCAGCGACTGTTGCTCTCGGTTTTCTAATGGTAATAAAACTTTAATAAATGATACAACGTTTTTTTTTTTTCAATTAAAATAGTTTTCAAATATTAATGTTCACGCGTTTAATAATAAAGAACTTGAATTTTAATTTAAATAAATAGAAAAATAAAATGAATACTTACAGTGCTTTTAACGATTGTTGAAGATAATCGGCTCTCGGATCCCGGTTGTCAAAAAATTCGGGGACGGTAGCTTTGAGTTTGTAATATGAGGCCATGCAGCGTTTGGTAGTTTCCAAATTATAATAACAACTATGAGCAAAAATAGCTAATTGCTCATCAGGAATGTTCGATATGGCATGTTCCTCAGCCCACAATTGTAATTCTCTGATTATTTCATTGGTCAATTGCGGATATTTGACTCTCGAATCTTCCAACGTGTGACCGAGCTTCATCGTGAAAATTTGTCCTTCTTTCCTTTCAACGTTTCTTATTCAAATTTTGATCACTGTCGAGAATTTCTCATTATTTCACACCGCGAACGAAGACGCCAAGATTCTGAAAATATTTATGCACATGATCTTCGATTGAGCGACAAACAAGCCCAAATTCGTGACGCACGCGTACGAGCGCTGAACAAAAAAAGGTATTAAAAGTTGTGCCGGGGATTCCCATGAATTTCGATTCAGGTAAACTTTATGTGGACCTAATATATTTTTTGTAATTACCAAAGTTCAATGCTGTTAATCTTTAGAGCGGCTAACTATTTTTCTCTAAATATCGTGAGACTAGAATTGCTCCGGATTTTTTATATGTTTTTTTTTTTCATTAAGCAAAGTTCAATTTCGTTAGTTTTAAGTGTCATTCATGTTTTTTGACGTCACGAGTCACTAAACTGAATTATTGGTACAAGATTTTTAAAACACAATGCTTTTTGCTCATTCAACCGATTAATCGATAGACTTCGATCACGTTTCTTTTTTTTTTAATTGATTTTTATTGTTCCATGAAGACAACGGCTGATTTTAGTCGAAAAAAATACGCATTGACGTCAAAAGTATCACTAACGTTGTAGAGAAGTAAAAACTGTTAGAAAAAGGTGTAAAAAAAAAGAATGTTGGACCAGCTTGACGTCCGGTTCGCCACGACTGATACGATATATTCGACTGATCGGTGTAAGGTTGGTGAGAGAGGCTTATTGCTCGAAGGAGTTCGAAGAAACGTTGTCGTAAGAGCGAGATATCGCTTGCTTGGCGAAGCCCGATTACGAAAGTCTCACCGTCTCTATATACATATATAGTTACACATATACATACATATATGTAACGCTTTGACTCGGAGGGAAAAACAGAGAAAGAGAGAGCTTAGTTAACGTCCAGGATATTCACGATATGACATACAAAGAAAACCAAACGACGACGTTAAATCGTTTTAACGCGGTTTCACTACGTCCGTGTGCTCGCGTAGTATTTGTGTCTGTGATTCGACGCAAAACCATCAAGAAGTGCATGCCGTGTTACTTATCCAAATGCATGTTCCTTCCTTTCGTTTCCCGTCCGCATTTTTCGATAATGCCCCCTATTTATTTGCTCAGCTCACTATCGATTTTACACTCATAATTTTCATGTCGAAGTCAATAACGCTGTAAAAGTTTTCAGTTGGCTTTTTTTTTAGGTTTCTTTTGGTTCGTGTTTATTTGTCCATATTTGCTTATATCGTTTATTCCTATTATGACAATAAATTATTGTAATTTCATAATCGTAAGGAAATTTGAAAAAACGCTACGAAGATTCGGTTCTTTTCGCTCTGTAAAAAATGGACGTACGAATAAAATTGTCATGGTATCAAAATTGATATTATTATGGAATGCAAATAATTGATTCGTTATTATAATAATCAATTAAATCATAGTTCCTTTTTCTCACAATTTTCGTAGCTCGAATCCATTAAGATTCGTTGCATTACGAGAAGACGTCAATTGCCAAAATTATATTCGTATCAAATCTATTCGATAATCGGCAATTTTAATTTTTGTGCAGTCTTTCATTCTTTCGATTTCGTGACTTAGACTTTCTTTTACTTGTCATTTATCGTTTTTTAATGTCGCAGTAAAATTGTATCGGCACGATGGAAATCACACTTCCTGGATTACTGAACACTGAGACCCTTTAAAATTTTTATTTGCTATTTTTTGTTCAATACTCGGCCATATAACTACGTCTATATTTTCTTATAAACTTATTTTAATCGAATAAATCTATTTTTAGCAGTGCACGAGCACGAGCGATGCGGTTAAAATCAATGCAATTGGTACATCAATTATGTACGTGAAGCAGGTCGTGAGAACCTTTTCTTTATATGTGCACGAAAGTTACTTAATTGTATAGTATAGTCTAGACGACAAGTAAAATATAGAATATCCAAGTCAAAGGATCACCAATCGAAACGACCTAATGTATTCAAGATCGAAACAATTAATTCTCACGTGTCTGTCTGGCCTATGTCGCGCTATAATTTTCATCGTGTTGCTTGACGGTTTTTCTTAAATCCCTTATTTTTATCGTCACTGTATTCACTCTATTTTTGGAACAATTCGATTTTATAGTTTTTTTCTTTGACATTAATTCGAGAGGTTAGTCGAGATATTTTTGAGTGACTGACAATTTTAATTGAACCGTTCCGACTATTATTGCTGCTTCTTACATCCAGTCTGAAGAGAGCTCTGAATAACATTTTATCATGATTTTAACTGAAGTTTGAAAAAGAAATGACATAACTCCGTATCTTAGAGAAATCTTCAAATAAAAATAATGAGAAATATAAAAATTGAAATAAAACCAAAATAAGGTTTAATTCATTCGTCGATAGTCCGATTTTAGATTTTGTGGGGATGTTAATTATTTTCTCCAGGGTACAAAATGCAAAACTTCCGTTCTTCGTTTCGTAGACGTGTTTCCCATCAAGACAGAATTCGAATTAAATTTTTTTTCTTGTAATTATTCACGAATTTAAAATATAAAATAGTATCATTTTATAAATTGTGCTAAATATCTCGAAATATTTTTTTAAAATTCTACTGTGGTTTTTTTCCAAATTTTCTATTGACTATAAAGAAAATAAATCATTTGTCTTTTTGAGCACATACACGATACGTATGTATTCGAAAGAGTCTATTTCATATTAACATATGTAAAAATTTATGTACGTATGTTGATGGAAATAGTAATGAATGTAAATCACAAAATCTTGCTTTACTCGTACATTTCAGTGGCAAACTTAAAAAAAATGAGGTGTTAATTAAATTTATATATTTTTGAGCTGAAAGTTAAGAAACGTGAGGTCAAAGGTTTTCCGATAAACGTCATTGATCCAAAGGTAGCAAAGAAACAAATTTTCTTAGTACCTAATCGCTAGTAGCCTAGTATTTGATGAAACGTTAAATAAAAATGAATAAGAAAAAGAAAATTCTCCCAGTGGTGCTCTTCCGGCTTTGCATTCACTCTCCTCTCGAAATAAAAACCGGTTGTGTCGGGCAAATGGCATGAAAACTCGTTAAATACTCACCGAATATGCGCATTTGCGAGCTCAGCACATACCGCATGTTTAACTCGCAAATTCTTAGGATTGTACACACATCCGTGGCAAACTCGTGTCATCATCGATCTCGCAATCCTACGATTGTAAATATAAGCGTTTTTCGTTAATTCGTGTTATCGTCATTTGACCCTTTTTTCAAGTCTGACCTTTTCAATTTTTCCCGTAAACTGTCCTACATTTCTGAGAGGTGGAAGGCAAAGAGGAACAGTTTCGGATCGTCGAAAAAATAAAGACATTTCTTTTTCAAGCTACTTTCTCCGTTAATTATTTCTTCATATCGTATGAAATGATCCAACATTACAAAAAATGCCATGAATCTCAATAATACTCTAACAAATATGAAAAAGTTTCAGCTACAACTTAGCTCATGTTTCTGCTAGAAATTTATGCATGCAAAATGATTTTTGTTTTGTTTTTTTTTTCTTTTTTTTTTTTCACTTTTTGTAAAGTGTAAAGTGTTGCGGCATTTTATTGCTTTAGCAAGGCATATATTGGCCAATAATAATAAATTCTAATCGAAGAGAGAAAGACCAGTGTATCGGGGTCAGACGAACCATAAAGGAAATTCAAAGTAATTTCTCCTTTTTTTATTCGAACGATTGCACATGTAACTAATTACGTCATTGACTTGTAATTAGAAATCCATAACCCGAGAAAGAGAGTAAAAAATGTCTGAATTCACATACACGCAAACATATGTAATCTATATATATTGAAATATAGTAAATAGAAACGTAGATACTCTCAGTCAATCGATTATAGCGTGTCGACGATTTGCGACGACGAGAGACACTCTGTGAATGAATACGTAACTCGTTGAAGGCGAGTGGGAAAAAGAGAGAGGAGATAGAGAGCCATCAGAGCCCATGAGCGAACAGGTGTTTTCGAAGTTTCAAATACTCTCTTCTATAGGTACGTTCACTCAGTCAGTTCATGCTGACGAATCGCGAAAGAGAAAGGGAGATGAAGAACGGATCAGGTTATACATATAATCGTCTTTTTTTTTATAATTTCAATAGTACTGTTATGTTTTTAAGGAGGTTACATCGATATTTATATGACATCATACGAAAAATACATTATATTTGATTATTTCAAGTTAATGTATTGAAATTTGGCGTGAATCTTCTTGAACAGCATTTAATTATGTGTGAAAAATTTGGAGAGGTTTCACCGCTTGGTAATCGAGATATTCATTGTTGAAAATGACAAGTTTAACATGGGCTCTTATGGAAGCTTTCAAAAAATTGCGAACTTCAACAATAAATATCTCAATTTTGAGACGATGAATCATCGGCATATTCCGCCAGAAGTTTAATACTGTCTTAAGCTTTCTATTTACAAAATTTTATTGTGTAAAGTTGGAAAATAATTTTTATATGAGAAACGATACAACCTCCTTAAATGAATACTTCTTCATATTATTTATATGATGTCGATGTCTTTATTTTATATTCAAGTGTGATACGTTCATCTGTTTCTATCTCTCGTCGTAGACTCAATAACAAATGTTCGTTGTCAACAAGTGCATCTCTCTTCTTTTTGAATGTTTAAGATCGTGGTAGTCCGTGATATTGTCTGCTATTTGAGCTTATGTTCATGATCATAACAATACATAGAAAATCTGTCGTGCTATTATTTTGTACCGCAACGACCTTTGTTCTTTGCGTTGATCACAAAGGAGAAAAATGAGGAATGTTGTCAAAAGAAATATTCGTTGTTTTATTTGGTACAATGTCATATATTTAGTGAATAATTGAATTTTATTATAAAATCAGTAATTTTTCAACTCCTCGAATTCATTTTTAGTATTATTATTTTTATTGTTGTTTTATTAACAAACTTTGTATGGAATGAGAAGTAACGTAACGTAACGTAACGTAACGTAACGTAACTAATGTGACGTAAAACTTCATTAAAATACGCAATGATGAATACGAAAGTATGAATAATTCAATTAAAGTATGAAAATATTTAACCTTGTAATAAAATTAAAAATGTTTTTAACCCTGGACTCCCACAATCTATTTTTGCGAACGTAACCCCTACAACGGGGTCGAAAACGACCCCAATCTTCTCTTTAGCATAAAATGTTCTCCGCATGCAATAATAAGGTTTAATTATACAACGTTCTCTTCGTTTATTAATAACGAAGAGAATAGTGTATGATAAAGTCACATTTGGTGAACATTTGATGATAAAAACTACATAAAACGAAAGAAAGTTTTGGAGAAATGCAAAAAAAGTTTTTTATTTTTTAAAAATGGGGTCGTTTTCGACCCCGTTGTAAGGGTCTAGGGTTAATAGTTTACAAAATTTGAGATTAACGTTTCCTTCCTCGAACTATCTCTTAACCTGTAGAGGACCGGAAAGCCTAAATATAGGCGCGACCCATGATCGGCCCTCTAAAGGTTAAAAGGCAAAATTATTCAAAATACATCGATGTAGTTTTTTGCAAATATTTATGATTGATCTTTAAAATAGCCACAACAGTCCAAGGGTATTTCATTGTTGGGATGCGACGAAAAAACTTTTATCAAGAAAAAGATTGACTAATTTTCATGGCCTTAACCCTTTGAGGCATACATTTTCCTTACGTACGATTTACTTGAAAGTTTGCTTACATAGATTTTTGAAATCGCTGATACGAATCTGAACTAAAAGTTCGAAACTAAGCGAACGTTTTCAGTCGATACTATTGTTAGTTTCGATCTCGTGCAGAAACAATCGGATCTTTATTTTTTTTTAACAAAAACTACAAAACGGAAAATTTTGAAAAAATTCTGAACAATTCTTTAGAGTGTATTAAGGTTGTGAAAAAATTGTTATCCCGATTTTCATATTGGATTAGTAAAAAATGCATTTTTTCATGAAAAGGTACGAATTTCGACTATTTGTTTATACATGATATTTATCCAATTAACAAATAATGAATGTATATATTTTTTGTATAGTCATAAATGTCTCACGGACCACGTACAAACGGAATATCCAGTATTTGTTGCGGCAAAAGTAGTTAAACAATCAAAAAACTGCAAAAAAAAAAGGTCGGACAACGTATATCCCACCATGATTCAAAGGATTAATCTACATTGGAACGAATTTAAAAATCATAAAGTGAAAAGCTCGGTACCACAATCGGTAATCTCAATTCCACAAATAAATATGTCGTGCTTGTTGGTGTCTTTATTACCGACTATAGAAGTCCGATGATAAATGACCGTAACCACTTGCTCTACTATGTTCCGTGACATACGTTGAACTTCCTTTTAGTCGCGTGTACGACACGCGTTTGTGACGCACGTAAATAAATCTCATTATCGTGTCTTCCTTGTGTCGTGAGTCTCGTCAGAAATGCGCTTGTACGATATATATATATATATATATACAGTTGGTTAGAAAAACCCAAGTGTGCAATCTACAACGTGCAAAAATAATCTCCATGAACCCTTCGTACTGGCGATATATAATGATGCGCCGTTTTTTTTGCAAGCTTGACAAATTCATGAGAAAATAGAGAGGACAACTTTTTTTTTTACACGTTGTAATATTAGCATTATAAAGATCCGGAAAACGAATGACGTATGGTAATTGAAAAAAAAAAGTAATCATAACGATAATGCTCTGCGACCTTCTCAAGCCAGCTCCAAATTACACGCTCGAATCTTTTCTTTCTCTCGTTAAGGTATTACTATCACAAAACGACTTCATTTAGGGTCCTTGCAAAATTTTGCATAAACGTTCTTGGCACCAAAACTAACGGTTTTCTCCTATGAAGGAAAATTTTCTGACGTTTAGAATTTGAGATATTTAATTTGCAATTTTTTATTTTCTCCATCTAAACGCGTGTAAATTAAAGTCGCATTTCATTAAAAAGTTGAAAAAATCGAGTTGCAAAAAAAAATGTATTTAAGATTTTTCTTGCAGATAGCCAGAAAAGCCATGAGCCGAAATTTTTAAAGAAAAATCCTAAACACATTTTTTTGCAACCCATAAACGATACGCGACTTAAATTTACACACGTTTAGATGGGAAAAGTTAAAAATTGGAAATTGAATATCTCAAATTCTTGACGTCAGCAAATTTTTCTTCATAGGAGAAAATTGTTAGTTTTGGTGTCAAGAATATGCATACAAAATTATTAAAGAATCCTAAATAAAGTAACTTTGTGATAGTAATACGTTTCATTATTGCGATAATTTCCATGATCGAATCATCATAAAAATGCTTATGAACTAATTTATTTATCATTAATTATTAATGATTTTTTTCACACCATCGTTCTCTTTTTTCAGCCTCAACATGGAAAAATCATGTTTGGACCAGTTATTACTTTACAAACTTTAAAAAATTAATCTCGTTACTTTAAAAAACTATTACGACTCGTATGAAGAGAATAAAAAACAATTAAGCTATTCAATAACTATATTAAAAATGGTCTTTTCTTCATTTCTACCAGGATTAAATGATTGGAAACCTATCACGATGTTCAAATTGCCTTAACGGGTAAAACTACTGTAGAATTTTCGAAAAATTGATTTTTTTTTTATTGACTTAAAATATACTTTGAACCCTCTTCAATATGAGGCAAAAAGGCTTATACCTGGAAAAAAAAAATTTCATTGAAATTTCGGGCTCTTCCCCGAGTGCGTCGGTCATTTCAGTACCACGTTTCAAAACTTTAAACGCGTTTTTCTCGAAACACGATTTTTCAAAACGGCACGCAGCATAACTCCAACAATTTTCATTCTTTTTATTTGAATTTTTGACAATATCTTAGAAATAACATTTCGAAGTGAAATACGTACGGAATTTGCGATAAGTTTGTTTAAAAAATTTTTATCAACAAATAATTACCCCTTTTTTCTGTCGAAAATTGAACCTCTTCATTCAAACACTCGCCGATAATACAAAAATGAATATTTTCAAAATCCCCTACGTACTTCACTAGCTACGAGTGTCTAGATTAAAGTTTTTTTTTTTTAATTCCAGATCACCAATTGCACCAGTTACACTGCATGCCGCAGAGCGCCTCGAATTCAACAAGCCTCGTGGGAGTGGCTCTGGTGTCATCATTTTAAAATATTTTTCAGTCATAATTTTTTGTTGTACAGTTAAATATATGCTTAATAACTCCCCCGAGTATTATTATTCTATTACCTTTCCTTCCACCCGAAAAAAATTGTCGAAAAAATGCATTTTTTGAGGCCGTTACAGTAGTTTTAGCCCTTAACAAAAAAATATCGAATAAAATACCAATGACACTACTTTTAATTATTGAAAAACCTGATTATGTCCATTTGTTATTAACCCTTCGTCACACGGGCAAAAAAAACTGTAAATTTGATCATCAACTTTAGGAGCTTTTATCACACCGTGAGTTAAATCATTACAAGCGCCAACGTTCTGCGAAACACCATAGAAATGTTCATGAAAACTCCAGAAATGTATCATTTACCATTTTTTGGTTATTAACAAAAAAAAGAAAAAAAAAGCGGCATTTTGTTCACGACGCGTGTAACGGAGAGTTAAGCAAATGCCAAAAAATGATTATTTTGCTTGAAAAAATAATTATTATACCGAACTGTTAACCATTAAAAATGGAGCAATACCAGAGAAGAATTCGATTAATTAGCTCAATATGAACTGCAGTTGATGGGAGCGTGGATAGAATTGAACATTTTTCAATGTATTGCCAATAGTAGAATCGATATAGTAAGTACGTGGTGTATACAGCAGTTCTTGATTCGAGACCGGCCGGTTCATCGTGTATAAACTCAATATAGACATTTGTATAGGAAGGTCCGACCATGAGGTGGAAATCGTGGGGGTTGGACACAGGGGGAGAGAGAGAGAGAGAGAGAGAGAGAGAGAGAGAGAGAGAGAGAGAGAGAGAGAGAGAGAGAGAGAGAGAGAGAGAGAGAGAGAGAGAGAGCGGGGGAGTAAAGATGAAGATGGGGGTGAACGGCGAGAGGGCGCGGCGTACGCGTTCATTGATAAGCCCGGGATGGCGTATACGAGCCCACGGGCAAGTTAAACGCGGATGCTAGTACCTTCATGACGTCATAGAGAGGGAGTTTTTAACCCCACCACCATGGCATCGAGAGAGCACGAGCGCGCATTCAGACTACCACTTACGACCAGTCAGGAGCGGAGAATCTCGACGAGAGTAATTATGTACTCAAATACATACACGATTTATATATGTATGTACGAGATTCGTATATTGGTAGGCTGCATAGGACGTAACTCGAGTGATTCAATGGGAAAAGTTAGGTTGCGCAAGCTCTCTTCATTTAGGTTGAAAGTTAATGAGAACGAAAAAATAACCGTCTCAGTTGGTTCTACGGATTTCAGCAGAAATCTCTCTTTTTCTATTATTCTCTCTCTTCTTCTCAATTTTCGACAGGGAGCGTGCGCGATTAAAGGGGCCATCTTCATGAGTCGAAGATTCGAAAACTCTCACGCCCATGCATGGAGAATTCTCACTATTTTCACTCGTCGAATTCTTCTACATTAACTTTTATTTTGCTTATTTAGAAATTAGCCCGCAAGCAAACCTTTCGTGAGTTTAACGTTGAAGGAAGTACAGTAAAATTACCGGAGACGGTTTTCTTGATGTTACTCCAGCCGCTCTCCGACGACCAAATTCTTGTTCAATCTCTTTGAAAAAGTGAGGTCATCCATTATCTCACTCCGGAAACGTACATACGTATCGATTGCCAGCACACAAAAGCCCACATCACTTCACACGTTGGATCATGTGGGTCGAGCTCTTTTGTGTTCTGACAGTCGATATATACGATGAAAAAGTGTGTTCGAAACGTAGATATGCAAGCACCATCTGCTGGCAGATTTTTTAACGGTGCCAAAATGTCCAGGATACGAAGTATCAAAGTTTCTAAATAAAGAGCCCAACACAGGATAGGTTCAAGATTATCCATCAAAACAATTTCCCGTATCTTCGATTCCCAAGCAAAACCCCTCGATAGAAGTACAAAAATTTAAGTGTACAAGTATATTTAAGGAGTTCTTATTGTTCATACGCAATGTCATTTTCGGATTGGTCATGGAATAACTCATTGCTCGATCTGTACGAGACCAGCAACAAGCAAGTAGGTAATCAAATGGAACATTTTGGATACACAACACTGGCCGATAGATTTCTGTATAGTAGTTTTTCGTGTAACCTCCTCGCGGTCTAACCTCCCCCCAATATAACCTTCCACATTGCCGGAAACCAACACCGTCGCAAGGTAGTCGAGAAAAAAGGCAAAATGGGATGGTTTAGAGGTTAGAAATATTGCCAAACTAAAAATCAACTTCACCACTCTTAAGAGCTTTTTCGTCGTTATAACCTCTTTGAGTTTGAACCTACCCCTAATTAGACAGTTTCAAGCACAACACTGGAAAAGCTACCCCCATTAAAGGAGACTAGCTCGAAGATTGGTTGAGCTTCAATAAGGTTCTAGTCTCGAGCTAGAAAATCTTGAACGTAGCCTTCCTCGTGACTTTTCCTAGGGACATTTCTCGAATCAACTATCGCTACCAGCAGCACAAAAGACTTTCAGGGCGGGCAAAGGTTTCCAGATGTGCATATTTGCGTGTCCCTGTGCTGGGGAAAGCCCCTCGTGATATGGGAGACTGGCAGCATCGCGCGTCGGTTATTGATTGGTCTTTTATGAAACACGGTATAACATCGTCCCCGTTGGTGTCCGTCGGCGTTCTCGGCTCTACGCCGGGCGTCATCGATCCACGAGTGACCCATATCTGGCGATAACCAGAGAGTCGCTGCTGCCTCGAGCATGTTCTATCTAACCTTTCCCTCTCTCCCTCTTTCCTTCTTTCCTTACCCCGTAGCATCCATCTCGCTTGCATTACCCCGCTTGCAAGGCTGGCCACCCTCGAGATATTCCCCTATCGCGCATTCCTTTGATTCGTTGGGACGCAGCCTCACGAGTGAATTCTCATCCTCACTGACTTCACAACTGTGTGTTATACTCGAGAGTTTCGTAAAGGCGGGGGAAAAACATTTGCAGGGTGGTTAGTATCTTGCGTTCACGACGTTGCCCCGCCGGCGCTTTCAACTACCCTTCCTTTTGGATTTCTCTCCCACGGTGACTTGTTCGGACATCCCTCTTCATGTGCCTTTCCCCTTAGTCAGTGTGCATTACAATCTATATATATATAAATATTACGTATGAAAGAAGACATATATGCAAGTCTGGGAAATGAGGAGGGAGGAATGAGAGTTGCATGTGTATTTTTCTTCTCCATTTCGGTGTCTCTAGCTTGGTACAAAAGGGACTTAAGGGGAGGACTTTTAGGTGTAAACCTAAGGCTATTTTCTCTTTAAGCCACAGTGACACGTACATCTACGGATGTATGTGTGTCCCATCACTTTTCTCGTCTCTCCTTAGAGTACAAATTTCCCCGGCTGTGTAAGTTTCAAGCATGCGCACTGATACGTGCCTGTAAATGTGTGCAAGTGTGGGTGAAAGCACGCGTGTGTGTGTGTGTGTGTGTGTATGTTTCTTGGGAGCGAAGCGCAGCACCCCCGCGATAGCGAGCACCGCGAGAGCCAGGCTTTGGCAGCAGCAGCCCTGCCTTCAGCGGCCGAGCAGATCACGGGCTAGTTCGCGCGATGATAGCCCAGTGAAACGGAAAGGGTTACGAAACTAACCCAACGGTTGGGAATCGCGCGAGGAGAGAGCCCAAGCGAGAGGAAGAACTTGGGGCAGGAAGGAGCGAGTGTGAGCAAGAGAGAGAGAGAGAGAGAGAGAGAGAGAGAGAGAGAGAGAGAGAGAGAGAGAAAGGAGAGTGAGTAAATGCGAGAGAGAGAGAGAGAGAAAGAGAGAGAGAGAGAGAAAGAGAGAGAGTGCAAGGAGATCGCGCGCGCGCGTTTGAGTGTATGCGAATGTCCGTGTGCGTGAGTGCGTGCGCGTGTGAGTGTACGCGCGTGTATGTGTGGATGAGTGTGCGTGAGTGCTCCGCGTGAAAGGGATACGAGGTGTCGCGTTGACGAAACCGAACGGATAAACGGAGGTGAAATACAAAAATGCTTTTTTTTCTTTTATTTTTCGTTCAACCATTCTTGTGAACCCAAGTACAGTGTTGGTAACGCCACGGGTATAAAAGAGAACGAGATAGCGAAAGAGAGGAAGAAAGAGAGAAAAAGAATAAGGGAGCAAATTGTGAATCAAGGAGTGAAACGAGGCCAACACGGATATATAACACGATACAAGACACGAAGAAAGGATACAAGAATAAAGAAAAATATACGAGAGGAATAAATCACAGGAAGTTAAGAAAACCGGTCCCAAGCTGGGGTAGGGCCGAATATCTGCTCGTTAATTAGGGGATAAGGCCAGAACGTGTCACACACATCTCGCGGGCAAACGTTATTCTACACCATCAGCAGTCCTGGCCTGCCACAATCCCTTCGATTCGGTCATCGTGAGTGCTCTCTTTCATTTTTTACATTATTTTTCTACTTCGTCAATTAAAATTACAGAAAATACGATCTAGTTACCATTATTTATATCCAATTTTTCGATACAAATAATTATGTGATACGTAAGTTCTGTGACGAAATGCAAGTTTGTATATGTGTCTGTATGAGAGAGAGAGAGAGAGAGAGGGCGAGAGAGAGAGAGAGAGAGGGCGAGAGAGAGGTTAAGAAAATTCGCATAGAGGAGTTTCCGTTTTAACGATTCGCTACGAGCCTCTCAGTGATGGCGTTAAACTACCAATAAAAATCTTTCTTTTCATCATCCATGTGGAAAAATGAATAGTTTGCTTTCTGCCTATACCGTTCTCGTTATCTCCATTTTTTTAAAGATCGTACCACTCAATCTGTGTGTGTATACGTCTAGGGGTTCATTTATATATATATACATATATATATATGTGTGTGTGTGTATATATATATTGCCATCTCTCTTCAACCCCTATTTCTCATTCTCGAGGGCATTCCTCGGCCTTCCTCGGTGTCTCGACGATCTATATACGTGTACACGAATAGAATGTGTGAGAGAGTGAGAAGGGATTCTCCGAGTTTGTCCGAGATGTTCACCGGGTACGACGAATGAAAAAGATTTTTACGAAATTAATAAAAAAAATAACTATCGGTCGACACTTTATCCACATATATAGGCCATCGAACTACGATCGAAAAGAAAAACATGACATTGACAATGCCAAGTGTCAAATTCCCTCCGACCCTCGAAATCTTAGACCTGTCATTGACAATTATTTTTCATTTGCATATTACGTGAATAAACGTTTTTCTAAATCATAAAAACTAACAAGTTTATAAATAAATATAAATTTACATATTTTATGTTTGCAACGAAATAATCAGGGAGACAAAGAGGTTCGATTTGACAGATCCAACAAATCGAAACAAATTCGGAAAAAAAGACTATTCCAAGCACAATTTGCAACAAACTATAGAATGAAAAAAGTCCTCAATAAGAATCACAGACTAGCAATTAGACTGTAACGCCAAAAAGTAATACATCGCCGGAATAGCAGAAAAATCGAATGTACAAAAACAAAAAAATAGCTGTAAAAGAAAAACGAGCAGAAGTTGGAGTTCAGAGTCATAGGACTTGAACTTCGTGTGCATGTGTGTTTCGTGGATCATCGCAGTTGCTCTCGATAAGTTGGTGCTGTCTATCTGTTCATTTAGCTATCTTTATCTCTCTCTCTCTCTCTCTATTTCTCTGCTCGATCATCACTCTGGCTACGTGTATCGAATCTTCGTTCGTTATCGTATGAGTGTACGAATGACTATGTGTGAGTGTATCCGAGTGCGATAAAGAAGGCTGATGCGCAAGCGTCAAAGCTTTTTCCCTTACCATTGCCATTCCAACCCCTCTCAAAGCTCCTATACTATAATAATAGTGTGGTAATATTGAAATTTATTTGTGTGCGTGTGTGTGGAACTCTGTAGGTGTTTGCGGGTGCTCACTAATACGATTTTTGGCATGTGTTACCGGTAGCTCTGGGGAACTCTACTCTCGTAGCTACGCTTCAACGCGATACGTAGTATATATAATTTCAACATAGTACTATCGTACTCATACAGTTAGTTCGCTCCTACATACACATTTTTATATACATATGTACGTATCTGTATAAATTTATATGCGTATCTATACATATATATGTGGAAATGAAGATGCACCAATACAGAGACGTATATACGCTCGCCGTAGTGGTCTCTCTGGGCTCGTCGTTTGTATATGTATATCATCGTACCTTTGGTGGTGAGATCAATAAGCAGTGCCGTGACGATTGAACCGGGGCACCCCCGGGATTCGTCCATCCGATCTTTCCTCTCCTTCCCCTTTTCCTTCCATTCCATACCACTACTACAATCACGGAGGCCTCCCACACGTCTCGGTTTTCTTCACTGGGTCGTGGTCCAGTCTCCATGTAGAGATTTAAAGAGCGAGAAAGACGGAAAAGAGAGAGGGAGAGGGAGAGAGAGAGAGAGAAAAAGGGAGAACGATATCTGTGTCTCCTGATAATACTGCTGGAATGAAAGATTGCGGATTTCACGTTACTCTTAAATTCCATTTTTTTTCGAGTGAGAAACACGATCATCTGACCTAATCCCGTTGGGTTTTGTTTTTAAAGCATTTTATTGAGGGGATTGAGAGTTTCTTTTACTTAATCTTTCGGGGTAGGGTGTCTTTCTGTTTGTGGTCTCAATGATTTTATTTTTCTTTCAGCGATCTACGATTTTTAGTTGCAGTCATAAATTTTTCAATATTTTTTCAGCCTTTTTTCTTTTTTTTTATCATTATGTTTTTGTTTAAAGTTTGTTTCTTTGGAGAACATACTCTAATTGTTCTATGGGCTCTCGAGAGACTCGTTAATTTTTTTGCCAACATTGTTCTTCTACTCTCGCAAACGGTATCGTGTGCACAGTTTATTTATGATTTGTATTTTTTTCAAATTATGCTACTATTTAGATAAAGTCATTTGTTTTATTCATTTATTTCTTTTCGTTCGAGGAAGAGCTACGGATTTATCCTCGTAAAGATTTTTCGTCTTATTTCATAGCCGGTCTCTTTGTTTTTAACGTTCCAAGTACTTTCTGCGCTCGGTTTTTTGTTGTTGTTATTATTATTTTCGAGGGGCTGCTCACTAGCTAATTCCGTGGCTCGTCGATTTCTAAAAGAAATCGATTTCTTGTGATTTCGACTACGATTTTCACGATTTCTGAATCCATGAGATTACTTGTGATTTCGTGTGATTTATGCTGATTCTAACGATTACGAGTGATTTCTAAATTTTAAAGGCTTGTTCGCTTGAAGAGGGGATTAGCGATTCCCAGTGATTCCCGAAATCCTGTGATTTCTTTGCGATTTCCCACGATTTTTCCTATATACCTTGAAAAATGATAAGAAAAACAGGAATCATGCGACTCGCGCGATTTCCAGCGACTTCTAGCGATTGCCTATCTGATTTTTGATAAAATGGTTCAAAGATTTCCTAAGTGAGCAGCCCCTCGATTATTTTCTTTCAACGATACACTCTCTCGCGTGTGCTCTCGACCGATTTAGATACCGTCTGTATACTCGCTGTTTCACGATGCAAAGCTCGCATATGCACTGGCCAGCTGTTCGAAGTCCACGTTCCTCATAAGCACTTGACTCTTTCCGTTTATATATCTCTATTCCTCTTTCTCTCTTTCTCGTTTCGTATATTTAACACCAACAGTACTATCTCTGCAATGCACAATATTGCAACTACTTTGGTACAGTCCTATTATCATACCGAAAGCAATTTCGTACTGTTCCCACAAATGAAACTTATGTGTGTGTGCTTGCGTAAAAGCTTTGCTGCAAATCTTCTCTCTCTCTCTCTCTCTCTCTCTCTCTCTCTCTCTCTCTCTCTCTCTCTCTCTCTCTCTCTCTCTCTCTCCTTCTCTCTCTGTCTCTCTCTCTCTGTCTCTCTCCATGTATGTAGCGCATTTTCTTATTTGTTGTCTCCTTTATTTTTTATTCCATTTCTATTCGTCGTTATTTATACTCTTCTCTTTATGTCTCTTACCCCTTTTTTGTTTAATTTAATTATTATTAGTCATTTCTTTATTTCTTTCTTTTTTCTATTTATCCCTCGTTGTGTCTGTTTTAAATTTTTTATTCTGTCACCTTCTATTCTATTTTTCATGCTTTTCATTTTTTTCTTTCTCCATTCCTTACACTCTCGCTCGATCTCACTCTCTATATGTGTATATTAATTCTCTGAGGTTTCTATCTCCGTTTTTTTATTCTCTTCCTCTTTCTTCTCTTTATTTCGCCATCCCTCAATTTTTCTATCTCTCTCTATTTTTCATTTGCTCATTCTTTCTTTCTCTCTTCATCTCTCGCTCTTTTTCTTTCTTCCCCTCCCTCCCTCCCTCTCTCTCTCTCTCTCTCTCTCTCTCTCTCTCTCTCTTTGTGTATCTCTCTTTTCTCTTGTCATGCTGCCCTAGATGCAGTCTCGGGGACGACGAAAACTCTCGTCATCGTTATCTATCTCTCTAAATTTAATCACTCAGTAATTATTGATATTTACAACCAGAAATATCCTGAGGTCTTCGATAAAATATAGAAGGAAATCGTAAATAATTCTACAATTCTATGGCTTGTTATTTCCTTTTTTCGAAGAATAAAAATCTGCAAATATTTTTTCGAACGTAAAAAGAGAGTTTAGCTGAATACAGTAGGAGCTTTAGACAAATTGGCTAAAAATATATAGAAAAACTTTATTTTAACGTTCGTCAAAAGTTTAAAAATCATATTGAAGATTGAACTTGCGAGAAACTTGAAACTGTATACTCGATATGCAGCACGACGATAAACCGAACCATTGATTTGTATTCCGCATTCATTTCACTTTGCTCCTCCCTACTCGGAGTACTTTTTCTTTTTTACCCACTCAGAGTCTTTCTGTTTGGTGTACGCAGCCAGAATTGTTTATCCATCTCAAAAAGGACTAAACTTGATCGTTCGGAGGTCTCGTTAGCCCTCCTGGCTGATTTCAACTCCGTCAACAAGTTTTTTTGTTCCGTAACGAGCTGATCTAGTTTATCTGTAATCGATAATTTAGATACACACCCAAATAAAAGTTAATCGTATTTTTCATCCAAGAAACTTCTAACCTGACTTGAATTAAAGAAAACTTCGTTAATGTCAATTTGGAGCCCGGAATTAGATCGCTGAGCTCCGGGGTCCATACGACTTTTAATTACGTTCTTCATTTCTAATTTTCAACTCAAAATTCAATGTACACGGAGAGAAATATTTCAGAATATTTGTAAGATATTCAAGCAAAATTTATCGTGTTTTCAAATGATGTGTACGCTATCGTCAGGCACAATAAAAAATGTGCACAGTACGTATGAATTTCACCAAAAAACGAGATTAAAATGGATGGTATCAGTACGATAAAAATTAATATCCTGGCGCTGTAAAATTTCATGGGTCAATTGTCAATTTTTCTTTGCCTGAACATGAATTTCCCTAGTCCTCATTTTTCAGTTTTATTCCTTATAATAATAGTATTATTATTATTATTATTATAAGAAAATAATGAATTAATGATTATTCATCAATTAATAATCCATTCATCCAACAAATTATGATTTTATTTAATAAATAAATCGTCAATTAGATCAAACGTTTTAAATTTTTTTTTAGTTCATTTTCATCAGGATTTCAAATTGAATATATGTATATCAGGGCACGATCTGCGGTAGAAAAGTTATGTTGAATTGGCAATTTGCAGTTGGAGGAGATTAGTCTCCGAAACTACTTAATTTGCCGCTTCTTTCCATCCAAATTATTCTTTTTTCCTTTTTAGTATGAAAAAAATAGTAAAACGTTAAAGACCATGGCATGTCACATGACACAACGGAATAAAAATAACAAAAGTAGACGACAGGGCCTGGCCTGTTCGTTTTATGCAATAACAAAAGATGGAGTTTGAACCAAAAATACCAAACAGCACGGTAAAAATTGCCTTGGAGCACTGAAAACCGAATTTTGTTGAAATATTGAAATATTTTGTTGGACGTATTCAACAAAATTATTTCGTCCAGGCAACAAAATTTCAAATGTTAGAACAACACTTCGTTACACTGAAAAGAAACTTTATTGAAACGACAAAAATTTTGTTGCCTGGAGGAAATAATTTTGTTGAATACCTTCAACAAAATATTTCAATATTTCAACAAAATTCGGTTTTCAATGAGTGTGATAAAATTTCTAACCCATCTGAGATTTAGTTGGGATGCAACAATTAGTCTTTATTTTAGGGAGAACGGTTGGTCCGGTGGATAGGGGCTCGGACTCGCACGTCGCGGGTTCCGGGTTCGAATCCCGGCCAAAACACCACTGAAAATTTTGAAATTTTTTTCAAGTGTTTCTGCTGCAATCCCGGGTGGTTCGGATTCCACCTTCATAAATCCATGGCCAAACACCTCTCTGTGATGCGTGAGCGGTCGGTACACGGTTTGGTGGCCTCCCTTGGACGGTTCTCATCGTGCGGATGTGGCCCTCTAGCCGTGCACCGGCTGGCTCATTGCATCACAGCTGAGGAGGTGCCTGCCTGAGCGCCTCTGGTGGCCGTGCTTGAGCGTGCTCGCATTGCCACCCGCGGAGATTAGTCGGGCACCGGTTGTATCGGCGAGGTTTTCCGCAGTTTCCCTTCGCCCTCGGTAAATGCAATGCAGCGCGGGAATAAGTCGGCTGTAGCCGCACATGTGGGAGAATGGATGAAAGAGTAGAGGAATAATAGTTGGAAAGAGTGGGGAGGCTAAGAGGGAAGGCCCTGGGCCGTGGAAGTAACAATCGCGGGGGCGATTGGTTACAAAAACCCCAATAAAATAGTTTTTATTTTACATCGTGTTGAAAGGCAGCATTTTTTTTTTAATGGGACTTTTTACAATGCTGTTTCGGTAACTAGACTGTACCGTATTACAAAAAATCATAGATATATTTTAAATACTGCTATACTTATTCGAATCTTTATTTTTTTGTTTCGATAAATCCTCCCAAAAATGTTATTTGTGTGCAGTTTGTAGTACAGAGCACCGTAATTTTTGTGGTATTTTTCTTTTCGTGTAGTCTCGCGTTAAAAATCATTGAAAAAAATACTCTCGTTATATCAGACTAAATTTGATATCTATCAGAAGTACATATGTACGTATTGATAATAGCAGGTACGAAAGATAAATTTCGACGAAAATTGTGTTGGGATCGAGTCGCGTGACTCGTAACGATAAATCAAGAGACGTTAGCATGCCGCTAGAACCGGAAGTTTCTCTTGCTTTATGCTACTTTACCAAACTCTATGTTCTACGAGGGTTTTGCTTCCACACTTATGCATTTTACATCTTTTGCCTCGTGTGCTGTAAGGAAATCCGATCAACTCTCGTATTCATACGTTCTAACTTGCAGCCACACTGAGATAAACATTTGAAATATATATATATATATATATATATATATATATATATATATGCATATGCATTTTATAGGGTACGTACATAGTTACATGCAAACTTGTATGTATGTTTGAGTATATAAATCCATCTAGACAATTTCTTCGTTCACCGAACTGTTCTTAATATAGAATAAACGTTATCAAGTATAGAAAAATACCGCTATCAAGAAATATCATCCTTTCGTTTCTAATACGAAAAAAAAAACAACAAGAAAAAAAAAGATTTTTCAAGAATATTTGTTATATTCTTTTATATTCTTTTCAAGAATATTTGTTATATAAATCATTGTAACAAAAATCTTTCATTTTCAATCTCGGACTTTGTGTTCTGGATTAACATTTTACAAATCGTTGGAATCAAAATGAGTTATTCTCGATTTTAGAGCTCGTATCGCGAAGTAAAAATAACAGACATCCG
This sequence comes from Rhimphoctona megacephalus, assembly GCA_963989365.1. NCBI lineage: Eukaryota > Metazoa > Arthropoda > Insecta > Hymenoptera > Ichneumonidae > Rhimphoctona > Rhimphoctona megacephalus. Next base: position 56,565,790 of record OZ022414.1, read on the forward strand.
ATGTTTCTCGCTCCTGTAGGAGGTCGTGCCTATTCGGATGTGTACTGAAATTTTTTTTTTAGCCTACCAAAAATCTCGTCACTTTATTTACTTAGATTTTGCCAGTTACTTTACTGTTTGCTATTTTTCAGCCTGACTGTACCTCACTTAAGGGGTCCCGGTGGTCTAGAGCTCGAAAATTGTAGGTATATTGCGGAATTTTTTTTTATCATAAAAATAAAGAAAAACGATACTTCAACTTTTTAGGCTTATTATAACATCAATTGTGAATACAAAAAAATTTATTTTGAAATTAAAAAAGAAATTTATTATAGTAGAAATGCCGCTGAAGTTGACCCCCTCGAAAAATTGGACCTGGACGATGTTAGTCATTTTGGATCTATTATTTATCTGAAAAATAAAAACCAGAAAAATTGTCAATCAGTATGAGTGCAGTTATGGACGGGACTAAAAAAAAAAAAAAAATTGACAATTGACAAAATGGCGCGCTCTCGAAAGTGAAGTTCTAAAAATCGGGGTTTTTTTTTACCAGTTATTTAATTAAAAAAATAGGAAATTATTCGAATAAAAACATGATTCTAGTCCCGTCGATAGCCATTCATGTTGTGAATAACATATCCAAATTTCAGGTGATTCGGTTGAATAGTTTTTTTTTTCTATAACATCATGCCAAAAAAAGTAGTTTTGCGAGATAAATGAGTTTAAAGTTTTAGGTACAGATATTTTCAAACCGCTCTCTACCTGCTAAACCGGCTGTAGAAGCAAGAATATTGTGAATATCCTTACGAAAATTTCACAGTATATTCTCGAAATACTATACTATCGAAATATATTTAAAAAAAAAATCGATTTTTTGAAAATTCTAAACCACCGGGACCCCTTAACGAGAAGGCGATGATCTAAGGTAGGAGTCTCGCCACAGTCACGTTCAAAAGTTAACTCTCCAGTCAAAATTCGAAAATTTGGATATACCCTGCGAAATAACCTAAGAATGGCAATTGTCAAGTCATACGGGAGCCTAAAAAAATAAAAATTTACGGGAACAATGTTTTATATAAAATTCAGAGTTTCCGGAATACCCGCGTTTCCCTATGCAATACACGTAATATTCATATCACTATATCTCCGAAACTAAGTAGTCAGAATTGTTGTAATTTTTCGAAAAACTTCGTCATATACACCAGTGCAAAAGACAATTAAAAAAAAAAGAATCTGTAGAAAAGTTTCGAAGTAATTGCGTAAAATGTGAAATTTTCTACCTTTGCCCATAAGAACACACGTAAAACTGTACAATTTTTGATTTCCGATATCTCGAATATGGAATAGTGAATCCTATACAAATTTTGCACGTTATTACATAATGGTGTTCTGAATAAGTTCTCGAAATATAAAAAAATTCTGTAGAAAACCGCTTTGGCGAGACTCCTACCTCAAATATGCAAAGAATTGAAGAGAGACAGAAACTATTTTTAGAAGGAATATTTTAAAAACGATCCAATAGCGATATATAAAAATTAAACCTTTTATTTTTATTATTTCATGTGCTCTTTCGTGTAGACCAGCAGGTTTTAAAATTCTTTTCTAGGATATATGTTTATACATGTTTACAAATATATTTGAATGCGTAAGCGAATGGACAAATTCGTATATATGTATGTTAGAATGACAAAGAGTAGTCGGTGCTAGAAACGATTTACAGCAATTGGCTTAAGCTAAACGAATGTGATTTGCTGGGCTTGGTGGACGATCGGTGTGGCTAAGACTTCGGGCTACGTTGTCAGCTGTGGTCGTGTCCGCAGAACAATTCCTGGCAATATCAGATCCCTCTTTCACTCTCGCCCTTTCTCTCTCTCTCTCTCTCTCTCTCTCTCTCTCTCTCTCTCTCTCTCTTTCTATGTATCTTTAGCTTTTTCACTCTCATTTCTTTCCACCTATTTCTATCTCTTCCACACTCGTCTCTCGCTTTTTTTTTATTCATACATTCTCTTCGTCGTACGACGACGATGCCGCCAGCATGAGGCACAACCACGTAACTTTAATCTCGGGAGATTGAAAAAGTTCCAACGAGACACGACAGCTGGCCACACCGCTTTTGCAAAGCTCGAGAGAAAGATCAAGAAAAAGTATAGTTATGTACTTTTCACAGGACTATCGCGAGACACTGCTACACACGTATCAGTAGCAGGAAGAAAAAAAATGAAAAAGCTTGTGAGAAGAAAAAACCCACACACTCATATTTGTATATGTTTCTTCATACACATATATGTATTTAAAACTGAAGGAATTCTGCATCAACGTAAAACTCTCATAAACACAAGACACGAAAAGTTGATAAATAATAAAAGAGTTACAGTCAAAATTATTGTCCCATAATTATATTTTTAATTTCATCGTATACTTTCCTTCGTATTTAGAATAATCAGTGAATTTCATGCAGCGGAAAATCCATTTTGAGATCACATTATAACCGTATTTAAGTAAATTAAGATAGTAGCTTTAATGAAACGCAATCAAAATTCTCGAGAACTTTGGCAAAGGATTGAGCATAATTGGAATAAAAAAAAAAAAACAACTACGTCTTGTTAAACCGTTGGAATTTATAGTCAGTAATTAGAGCGTTAAATTTATATATATCCTTGTCCAAAAACAGACTCGAGAATCTTATTGAATTTGGTAAATCAGGTGTCTTTCCC